>JAADVP010000934.1:0-12919 GCA_023335675.1 Globisporangium solare
CCGCACGCGCCACAGGCGTGCAGCTGGTAGATTCTAACTCGGCGTCTAAAGAGCGGTAACGTGACTACATCTGTACCTGACTCAGGTGTGTGTGTGTGTCGTTGTTTGGTCTGTGCTTCTCTGTGTCTGCCTGCCCGTCCTATCTACTTCGCGCGAGAGACGCTGGGATTCCTCTCAGCCAAGACGGAGATGTGGATTCCTCCTGAGGCGCTTCTTGGGACGGGTTTCCTCTTGAAGTTGACCGCTGCGTGCGCTTGAGCCGGGCTCGTGGCGTAGCGGTGTGCGCGAAGGAACTAAGGACATAGGAACGGAAGTCGCGTGCAGTGACACGAGTGCTATATTACTGTTCCAAATCACGCCAGTTTTTGACATTATCCCGCGTATTTGTGCAACGCAGAAGGTTGCGACCGCGACAAATCCCGAAATGAGCTCCACGTAATCATTCAATTCAGACAACTCTTGAAGAAGCCGCCAGATACAGACAGTAAGTATCCTTGCACATGTTTGGTCTGCGTTTGCGATCGGCCACGATTACTTTAATCAAAACTTGTATTAACAACGCAACCGCGCAGGAAGAGGTTCAGAGGTCTGCGGCGACAACTGGTTTTGCCGACGTGGAGTGCGCACCCAGAAATTGAAGTCTGAGATGCTTGCTTGTTGAAGTGCTGCCGGTCATGTAATCTCCTGCCTGTCAACACACGCAAAGATTTGTATGGATACCTTTCGGGTGGAAAGCCGTTTCAGCCTTCCCACATGAAGAAGGAGAAGATACGCGCTCCCCCCGTGCTTGGTGATCTGTGGGATGTCAAATCGACAATTGTGCCTCTGACTTGTGGATGACGATGGACGAAGCGTCGGAGTGTGAACTCGCTCGACATGTTTCGCTCGCAACACTCTCATTTTCCAGTTTGCACTCGACAACAACCGACTCAGTCCACAGCGTTTTTGTCCTCCCCGTCTTCTGAAGCGACGAACCAACTACCGGTTTAACCATGAAGATAGCTGCACATTGCTGGCTCCTCGCTGCACTTGGTGCCGTGAGTTTTTCGGTGGGGCAATCGGCGTCTGACTGGGTCACTAGCGCCAAGAACGCTGGCGCCGAGTCGTACGAAAGTGGCACCGTCCATGCACCAAAGACCAGCAAGAAATCCATCAAGAAGACCAGTACCGCTTACGAATTTCGAGCGAACGAAAACTCGAGCTCGTCAGCGTCCGACTTCCTCAAACCGTTCCAGACAACGGCGCCGTCGGAAAAGCTGTTCAAGCGCAACGACAGTCTTCTAAAGCTGGCTCCGATCGCAAACCTCGCGTCCCAGATCACCACGGAGCAGAGACCGATCCCGACGAACAAGTGGTGGGGCAACCTCATCCACACGACTGAAACGGAACGGAACACATTTGCTCCCCCGGCGTGGTCGAACCCGTACGCCATCAAATTGCCTGTGGAAGCCCCTTACGGCCTTCAAGCTTGCTACTCGTATACTTACCGGGCGACTGCGCCAGTGAAGGACGACAAGATCAAGTTTTACTCGCACGAGTTCCACAACGACCTCACGCTGTCTGCGCAAGAGTTCACCTCAAAGCCCAGCTACGAGGTGTACGGCTGGAGTGACTTGGGTGCGCATCTCCGTATGTGCGCTGGCAGTGGCGCTTCTGGTAATGGTACCGGTAGCACCCAAGACGGTAAATGCATGAAAGCGTCTGTGGTGAACGGCATGGCGTTCATCTCGTCTACCTACGAAGGCTTGACACCGAAGATCGCGTCCGAATATGCGATTGTGAAGCTGACGCAAGGCACCAAGGGCAAGTATGTAATCGAACTCGCCAACAGCAACCAAACATGGGTGCTCTACAGCAGCGCCGCGGCTACCTTCAAAATCGACGAATCTGGGAAAGCCATTGTGGCGTCTGCAGCCTATACGGGCTCCATTCGTATCGCGATGCTCCCTGGCCGAGCGTCCGTCGATGTGTACGACTCGTTTGCGACGTGCACTGTGCTTGGAGGAACGGTCTCGATCGAGTCACGCACGCAGTACTCGCTCAACTGGGACGTCGAAGGCTCGAGCTGCAACTCCACTGGGTTGCTTCACTTCGCGTTCCAGCACCAGGTCGACTCGATGGGCAATACAGAGCAAAGTGCTAACGCTACAAGCACCATTAAGCTCCAGTCGACTGTTCGTGGTGCGATGGTTGGGCAAGTCACGCGCAAGTCCGCTTCTTCGAAGAGCATCAAGTGGGTGCTGACGGAACCCGAGTTGAAGGAGGATATCGACTTTTACCCTCCCCGGAAACCTGTCGCATCTGCAGTTGCTCAGATCAAGAAAGCACTGGAGACGGACATTGCGAGCGACTGGCTTCTCGCAAAGGATGGCAGCTACTACTTCAACGGCAAAGCGTACCAGAAGTACGCATCGTTATGCCTGATGGCCGATGACGAGTCGATCATGGGCAGCGACAAGACGCTCAAGACGACGTGTCTGACGAAGCTGAAGACTCTCATTGAGCCCTTCCTCACGAACAACTGGGCCGCACCTCTTACGTATGAAACCACGTACCGAGGCATCATTTCGAGCCTTGTCTTCCAAACGAATGATGTGAACGTCGACTTTGGTAACGGCGTGTACAATGATCACCACTACCACTACGGGTACTGGGTCACAGCGTCGGCGATTTTGAAGAAGCTCGACCCAACCTGGAGCCGCATACCAGAGCTGGAGGACATGGTGTGGACATTGCTTCGCGACGTCGCGAACCCGAGCAGTGAAGACAAGTACTTCCCGACGTTCCGCCACTTTTCCTGGTTCCTTGGGCACTCGTATTCGCACGGTGTGACTCCAATGCGAGACGGCAAGGACCAAGAGAGTATCTCGGAAGATGTGAACTTCTTGTACGGCATGATGCTCTGGGGAAAAGTCATGGGCAACAAAGCGGTCGAAGATCTCGGCAGCTTGATGCTTCGCATCGACGCTCGCGCCGTGCGGACGTACTTCCTCATGGACTCGAGCAACAAGTTGCACCCTCCCGAGTTCGTTCGCAACCACGTCACAGGTATCTTCTTCGACAACAAGGTGGACTACACGACATGGTTCAGCCCCGAGAAGTACTGCATCCACGGTATCCAGATGATCCCCGTCTCGCCGATCAACGAGATCTTGCGCTCTCGCAAGTTCATCAAGGAGGAATGGGACGACATCCTCGCGAACGAAACCATCGTGAAAGACGCGTCGTCCACCAGTCCGTGGCTCTCGCTGCTGTATGTGAACTACGCCACGATCAACCAGAAAGAAGCAATGGAGCGACTCGCAAAGGTGGACATGGACGACGGCTTGACGCGCTCCTGGGCCTTGTACAACGCGGCCACGCGCCCTACCAGTAGCAGCAGCAGCGCATAAGACTTGTGCAATGGAGTAGGTGCCGCCAGTACTCGTTCAGTCAATGTGGAGTAGTCGTATCGTTTGTTTGTTGTTCACAAGAATGGATTTGATACAAGAGGAAATTTGCTTGCGATGATTGACTGGCTCACTAGAAAAGACACTGCGATGTCCCTATCAAGTGGACACTTCGTATTCAACGAGAATGTATGTATCGTGGGTGCAATGTGGTAATGTAGCGCTGTGTTTCTGTGAATGAACTATGAAAAAACCTCATCAGCTGCGGACAAACACTGCACTCTCAGCCACCAGCAACAATCAGGCAAACGCGATGGCGGCGCATCGAGCGCCGAGACGAGCGCGACGCAGTCCCGAGGCGAATGGCGGCGAGCACGCGCTCGCGCAGACGCTGCGCGTCGGCGGACTCCACTTCCTGACGCTGCGAGACGCAGCGGCCGTGCTCGGCACCTGCGTCGCGTTCCGCAGTGACGCGCAGTTGGCGCTGCGAGCGCTCGCGGCGTCGCACCATGGTCCGCATCTGTTCCAACATTGCGCCAGCGACTGGTTCGATCTTGTGCCGCGACGCATTGTTGGCGACAACGAGCTCTTTTCCGAGTGTGGCGACTCTCACACGCACGATGAGCTGGTGGCCAGACTGCAGACGACAGCGCAAGGAGCACCGGGTCGCGCGGCGTGGCGGCCTTTGCAGTTGCTGGCTCTGGTCGCCCAGATGGAGACGTTCGTTGTCCCCGCGTGCAAGAGCGCACCCGTGTCATTGTCGCCCTATGGCGATTCAGCTGCGAGTATCCCCGTCGCGATCCAGCTTTGGGAGCATCTCCCTGATGCTCAGAAAGAGACAGCAGACGATCTTCAAGCGTGGACGCGCGATAGTGTACGCGACACACTGAATGTGATCCATCCGGGTTTTGGCGACGATTTCACAAACCAGAGCGCCACCAATGCATTCGTACCGCAATTCGGCGCACACTGGGACAGCATCTGTCAGATCGATGCAAGTGGTGACGTGGAGTGTTCCTTGTGCGTCACGGCAACGAAGGCAGTAGACCAGTTCAAGAAGGACGCCAAGGAGCGGCGTGAGCTGTGTGAAGCAGCAAAAGACGCTATGGCAGAATCTTTTGGTATTGATAGTATAGAAGATCCGCCACTAGCCGCAGGAGCCACACAAGTACTTGAAGATCGTCTGAACGAGATCGAGCGCGAGTATTTCCCAGACAACGAGGCAGATGAGGATCTGAGCGACCGCGACATCCTCGAGCGTGTTCTAGATGAAAAGCAAGTGAAGGTCCCGCAGGGCATGGGCTTGACCTCGGACGACCTGGTGGAAGCTCTGGATGGTACGTATGGTTATCCGGGACAGTGCCGATCGTTCTCGCAGCCACTCAAGCGTTTTCTCCTGCAAACTTGTCGGTTTTCCAATCGCATCAAGGTCCATTGGATCCCGAAAAGCGCGTTCGATGTTCCTGGAGATTGCCGCCGCTCGCGGCTTGAGCTCGTCGCAGGCGTGACGCCGTCGGGGTTCCTGTGTGGCGTGTTTGTAGCCGCCCAAATGACGTTGTAAGGATGAATCGCTTCCATTCGCACAATTGTGTCGCTATATTTTGTCGTGCTGCTTGGAGCAGAAACAATGGTATGTATCATTCGTAAAATGCGCCAACCCTTTGAAATCGGATACCAAGTTTCCTTCGCCAAAACAATCAATCCTCCTTATTTAGTGGAAAAAAATGGCATACAGTACTTGGCGTTTAGAGCCTTTCATGAAATCCTGTTTATGTCGGGTAAAGGCAATCTGCCACAAGAACGTTCAGTGGATCTTGCGTCTGTTGTTTGCCCAAACAGAGCGTTTCACTTCAGAAAAAGCAGCACCACCCGCTGACACGCAAGCTGCAAATACACACTTTCCGCGCTGAAAAGAGTCGCGACTCTGTAAAAATACATACACGCTCGCACTTTATATAGAGAGGCCTGACCAACTGGCCTTCCATGCTTCTTTGGATCGCGTTTGTTGTTTTTGGTTCACATTTTTAGAGCGTTGGTACAAGAAGATTCTCACTGCACTCTCTCTCTCGAAGTGCATATCGTTCGCAAGAAGTAACAGAAAGTCTGGGCGGTGATGGCTGTGAACAACACTCTTTTCTTGCATAAACTTGTTGATTTGCATGGCTTACCAGCTTGTATGCGCATAACAGTTTTGTCGACAGTTTCACTCTGTAAGTGCAACGATGACGTCGTCGGCATCATGGCTCTCGTTCCGTCCTGTCCTGCCACCAATAAAAACCGCGCAAAGAAAAGACGCGTTCGATCGGTGTGTCTACCGTTTCTATCCGTCATTTATTAAATGGTTTCTCTCCCCATCCCATTTGTTTTTTGCGCGTGGTCTTGTATGCAACTCGACGTAATTTATCGTGTCGATGGCTCGTTTATGGATTAGAAACGCGTGATCCAACCATAAACTACACGCCAGCAACCGTCAAGTGCATCACTCCTGGCGGTCGGCGTCATCGTCATTCGCGCATTCCGTCGCTCCATCGCGGCCGCAAAGCCTTTGTGCGCTGCTGCTCTTGCTGCTGCTGAGAAGGAAGGGAGGGAGGGAGGAAGCAAGGCGCTGCGGTTGAAGACCGGAGCGCTCGTGGATTGCCGACAGTCAGTGGATTCTTCGGCTGGCGCAGGACCCGGGTACGCGCGCGACGTATCGCACACTCGAGCGAGTAGCTGCTCACCCACCAGCACCCAGCAGAAAATCTTTTCCGCTCTGTTCGACGCGTCGGTATATGTTTGCGACGACGCGTCTGCAACAGGAACGCGGCGACGAGCAGGCGCAGACAGAGGCAGGAAGAATACAGCGGCTCATACCGCAACGTTAGCGGCACCGAGGGCTACGAACCGGACGCGATCCAATGGCGCCGGTCGAGGAGCCGTGGTCGAATCCGGCGGAGCGCGGGAGCAGCCCCACGGTCGACAATGTGCTCGAGCAGTGTCTCGCGAGACGGAAAAGCAGCGGAGAGGACACGTTGGCGACAGCAGCAGGCAGGGACAGCGGCGGGCTCGAGAGTCCGTCGCGCAAGCGCTGGGGCAGTGTCAAGACGTGGATGTTTGGCCACATGCTCGCGAGCTCGTTCGCCAAGGTGTCGTTGCTGGACCATTCGTCAGCAAAGTCGCTAGGCAGGAAGACGTCGGCGTGTATGAACGAGGCTCCAGCAGGTCAAAACGACTGGGACTGCTGCTTCGAGCGCGTGATGCAGTCGGCGTCGTCATCAACGACGACGCTCTGTGACGACGCTGAGGCCGAGCAATTGGCGATGTCGAGTGGAAGTGACGAGCTGACGCGCCACGTGTTTGACATCCTGAAGGTCATTGGGTCGGGGTCCTACGGAACCGTGCTGCTGAGCAGTCTTCGCGCTTGCCCCGACCGGCTGTTCGCGATCAAAGTCGTGCACAAGCACAAGCTGGCGCAGGCGTGCGGCGACCGCGACACCCAGCGGCTTTTGACTGAGAAGCAAGTGCTGTGTTCCATTGACTATCCGTTCATCACGAAGCTCTTTTGCAGCTTTGAGACGAACGAGAGCCTCAACTTCGTGATGGAGTACTGTCCAGGAGGCGACATGTATTTTCTGCTGGAAAAGTTCGCCAAGAACCGTCTGCCCGAGTCGTTTGTTGTGTTTTATGCCGCGTCAATCGCGCTGGCGCTGAATTACTTGCACCAGCGCGGCATCGTGTACCGGGATATCAAACCGGAAAACATTTTGCTGGACAAGGACGGGTTTATCCGCCTCGCAGACTTTGGGTTCGCGAAGGAGCAGATGAAGAGAGCCGAACAGCGCTGCAGGACGTTCTGTGGCTCGGCAGACTATATCGCGCCCGAAGTGGTGCGCGGCTCGGGATACGGCATGGCCGCAGATCTGTGGAGCTTCGGTTGCGTCGTGTACGAGCTGCTTACAGGGTTCCCGCCATTCTACTGTCCTCAGGATCGCAGTCTTCTCTTCCGCAAGATCGAACGCTCCGAGCCAGCGTTTCCAAGCCATTTGTCGGCGGAAGTACAGGATCTGCTCTCGGGTCTGTTGCACAAGGATGCCGACAAGCGCCTCGGCAATGGTCCGAATGGCATGAACGACGTGTTCGCACACCCGTTCTTCGCGTCGGTGGACTGGTACCTGCTCTCGACGAAGCAGATGGTGCCGCCACTGACGCCAAAGATCTCGGATCCGCTGGACACGTCCAACTTTGAGGACCAGTTCACGTCACAGCACGTGGGCGGCCACCTCGCGTACGAAGAGTACGCGCCGCACTGCGAGCCCGAGCAGCGGCAGTGCCAAGACCAATACTTCGAAGACTTCGACTGGTGTTGTTCGGACGCCGCGGAGTTTCATTAGGTTAGTGTAATAGGGGGGGACAAGCAGCAACCAGAGACCATGATCAGAGCTCGCACCTCGTGTCCAGGGGGGAATAAATTAAGCTGTTGCACAGGTTCATTCTCGTTGCGTGTGCGTGTCATGCGTACGCGAGAACGGCCTTGTCCATCCGCCTACACGGGGATGAAAAAATCATCCACAGGGAGCTGCACGCGCTGTTTCACGCACTCCTCGACCCACTCCTTGCGAACGGCGGCCGGCTCCTTGAAATGCAACCGGCGCAGCGTTCGAACGATTGGCTGTAGCTTTCCAATACGCTCGCGATCTGACGCGGAGTTCAAAACGACGTGGGTCACATTTGCGTCAATCGTGCGCACGACCGTGGCACCGAACAACCGAACCTGCTGCTCCAGCAGCTTCATGCGTCCAAACGGATCCAGCCCTACAGGTGACGCTGCTAGACACTCAGCTACATGCGTAGAAGGCAAACACTCGCGAGTCGCGTGGATCTCCACAAAGCGGTCGAGGTACACGACGCAGTGCGCCAGCACAGTGAACTCGCACTCCATCGCTTCCTCTTCTTCAGCTGCCAGCGCCTTGATCTTGGTTTGCCAGTGCTCCATTAAATCAGCATGGGATTTCATGGACGCTGAACTGCTCTTGGCACGAGCGATCTCCTTCAAGATCAGCCGAAGATCGTCGGGCTTCACGTACTCGGTAAAATGGTCGCCGAATCGGTCGTACTCTTTCGCGAGCAGCGCGCGCGTGGGCTCGGTCGCAAACACAAAGTCGCGTGCATTCAGCGGCAGCAATCGAGACGACGCCATGCACCCGGACACCCAGTGCAAATACACAATGTTGAAGCGGCCTTGCTTGACCAGATTCGCGACTTTGAATCCAGCATCCGAAGCCGCGACGACAAAGTTCGTGGTTTCAGCGATCGGGTTTTGCACGATCGCCGCTCCGTACGAGCGCAGCAGCTTCTCCACAGCTTGCTTGGAGAGATTGCGCTCGTGTTCGCCCACGATCTCGCTTGGGATCTCAAGACCCACCGGTTTCTCGTACTTGCCTGGCAGCACACAAAACTCCTTCCCCTCAAACACGTCGTGCTTCAACTCGACATTTTCCAGTTTGGCCTGCGAGAAATCCGCAACAATGCCGCCCACAGGCTGTCGCGACGAAGACGCCAAGCGCTTCGTCGTGCGCTTGATCGCTTTCTTTTGCCCCAACGCGACATCCGCTGCGCGTTTATTGAAAATACTGCCGCGCGCAGTGTTCAGATCCTGAACGTTCATGCACTGATACCACGGCTTGTCGTTCCGGATCGCTTTGCAACGCGGGAACCGGATTGTGAGGCCCGTCTGGTACAGCGTCGTGAACGTGAGCTCAAAGCCGTACACTTTGAGGATCTTTGAGTGGTGCGGGTCGATCCACACGTCAGGCTTCAAGTCGCTCTTCTGCGGCTTCCAGCCATTAAGGTGCGCAGGGATGTTGTCATTGTCCCACAGCTGCCAGTGCGGCTCCAGGTCGCGGCGCAGACCCTCAAGCTCTTCCAGGTTGTACCCGCTACCAACTTTGGCAAAACTGTACACGACGGGACACGGCGCGCCTGGTTCCATGGATTCTTCCGCAGTCGCTTCGTCGAGCGAGCGAGACAAGACACCGACTAGAAACACCGACACATCTCCGCTGCGGCGTCGCCCTGTGCCGTAAAAGCCGTCGATGATGAGCACGTCCAAGTTGGTCGTCATCCCGGCATAGTCGGGTTTGAGCTTGATCCACTTCTTGGTCTTCCGACTGCTCTCGCCGTACATGTAGTGCGAATTGATGTCATTCAGAATCACGCCCTCCCCGCCGTTCGAGACTTGCTTGTCCACTTCGGCCATCACCATCTTGTGGCGCTCCTTTGCCGACTGCGAGTTCACAAGCGTCTGCTCGATGATCGTGATCCGATGGTCCAGTGGCTTGAGCAACCGCTTGAGCAGCTGGCGGCGCACATACTGCGGGAGCCCCATGACCGCACTCACCTCCCCCGGCTCTTTGTACACCTTATTGATGAGCTGTTCAGCCTTGTCCCTGCCGCCCAAGTACACGACATCCCAGACCACGTAGCAGAGCCACCGCGAGGTGTTTTCGCCCGATCAGAGCGCATTCGCGACATTCTTCAAAAGCCCGAACTCGCGGAAGCGGTACTCAAAGTTGTCCCAGACCATCATCTCGCCGTCAAAGATGTAGTCCACGCCGGACATAAGCTGCGAGAGCACGTACGGCGCAATGAACGGTCCGTAATTGTCGGTATAATTGACTCCATTGCGCGAGATGAACTCGACGCGGCTGCCCTGCACGTGGCACGTGATCCGCTCGCCGTCGAGCTTCGGCTCCATGATAAACACGTCGGCGTTGATCGCGGTCGTGCATTCGCCAAAGTCCACGCGCTTTGCGAGCATCGGCGAGGACACTTGGAACGGATCGATCTTGGGCACGTACCGGACCGATGAGTTGCGCAAATCGACGCACACTTTGTGGAGATCGTTCGTGTGGTTGTACATCTCCACGGCGTTCGGGTGGATAAAGTTGAGCACGCGCTCGTGGCGCAGCCCAATCTTCAGGTCCTTGAGCACGACGCGCACGATCCACTTCTGCTCGTTCGCTGGGAACTCGGTCGCAAGCCGCATGAACACTTTCTTGCGCGCTGCATTGTCGTCCGCTCTCACGAGCTCGTCGAGCAGCTCATTGACCACGCCGACCGTGTGCTGGTACTTTTTGTTGCTCGCGAGGCTGCGGTACACGAGCACGTCGTAGAGCACGGCGGCGAAGTCGCCCACGGCCTTGCTCTGCACGACCGTCGGGTCGTTGAAGTGCCCGAGCTTCTGCGCGTCCTTGCTCTCGCTGGCCATGCCGAGCACGTCGACGTACATCTTGGCGATCTTCTTTTCCTTGAGGTTGTACGTGCGCTCGCGGTCGAGCTGCGGCAGGAGAAGCCGCAACAGCGGGTACATGTCGCCGCCGCCGCCGCCGCCGAGCTCCTGGCGCAGCGCGTCGCTGAACACGAGCCGCAGCTTCGCGTCGCTCTTCGGCGTCCTCTCCACGGCTTCCAGCATGCGGCAGCAGCCCGCGAACGACAGCTTCAGCGCCGCCTCCTCGTCCGCGCCCATCTTGGATTGTGGAGCAGTGGGTTGATACCAAAAAAACAAACAAAAATGCGGAATGACTGAACGAGAGAAGTATCAAACAAGTATCAACCCAGCATAACGTAACGAATGGCGCCAGTTTAACAACACGACTACCCGATTGGGCAATAGTAAGCTGCAGAGTACGTTGATTGGCTGAAAAGTAGCAAGTTGAACCAAACGACGCCATAGAGCGCCATTTCGTCAATTGGCGTCGGACGTGGCAAGCAGCAAGCAAAGAAGAAATGGGCGCGTGGGAGGTGCTGGCGGCGGCGTACGAGGTCTCGACCGTGGTCACGGACGTGGTGCTCAACTCCGAGTACATCCGGCGCAAGTGGCTGGAGGAGTATGTGCTCTCCATCGCGTTCCTCGCGTTCAGCGGCGTCGTCATGGGCTTTGTGGGCGTCGCGCTCGAGGCCAAGATCGCAAGTCGGTACGTGCGCAGCGGCGGCGGCAACAGCACAGCTATAGAGATCGAGACCAAAGGCGCCAACCGGTACGTGCGCAACAAAAGTGTCAACATGGCCATCGCGTTCCTGCTGGGGCTGCTGCAACTGCGCGTGCTCGTGGAGAACGTGTACGTGGTGCTCGCGACGAGAAACGCGGAGAAGAGCATGGTGAACCAACCGGCCCAGCTCCGACAGCCGCCAGGACAGAGCCATCTCGTCAACGACGACAAGAATACAGCGGCTGCGAATACGACAGCAGGCCACGACGACGCCGACGCAGTCAAGCGCCTCGAAGATGGACTCAAGTTCGCCACGTTCGTGCAGGCGATCGTGCGCGACATCCCGATCTTCATCATCCAAGCGAACGCGACGGTGCACTACCGCAAGTGGAAGTTCCTCGACCTCTGGGCCGTCACCTCCACGGGGCTCACGCTGCTCCATGGGGTTGCAGGCTACATATGCAAGAAAGACACGGGCGTACTGCGCTACACGGGTTCGCTGTTCATTTTCGGCCAGTTCGTGCTGCGCGCCGGCGCGATCCTGCTCGTGGCCATGACCACGGGTCACGTGATTATTGTGTACGCGCTCGCGATCACGTTCACGTCGATCGTGTCGAGCGTGGCGCTGAGGATCGCGCACACGTGCCCAGAGCCTGGCGTGCAGTTCACGCGTGCGCTGCTCTTCTTCCCGTTCTTCACGCTCTTCGTCGTCGACGCGTCGCAGTTGACGTCCCGCCGCGGCACGGCGCGCAAGAGTTTAGTGGGAGAGAAGCTCTCGCTGGTGCACGGATGGCGCGGCGCCGAGAGCGCGATCGGCATTCTCATCACCGTGTTCCACACGCGGTACACGGACATTCGCGCCTCGTCCGACGCGCAGATCGCGCTGATCGGCGGCATCATCGTCGGCGTGTTCCTGTTCACAGCAGTCGTGTTTTTCTGCGTGGTGTCGTCGCCGAGATTCGTGACGAAGCAGTCGTCGAGCAGTGACGAGGCGGAGGAAAGCAGCACGGTCGCCATGATGCGCGCAGCCGGCGGGCACCTTCCGAACGCCGCGTATAGCAACATGGCGCAGCTGGCGTAGCTCTTTGCTACAAGAAATCTGTATGGTGGACGCGTATATGGTGTGGGGGAAACGGACACGGATCCGGTCGATATAGTGCATGTTGATGAAGAAACGTATGATTGATTTGATTGGTTGTACGGAGATATATGCCTCTGTTGTGGGTGCGGTCACGGTTTGGTCGGGCTTGTCGTGTCGAGCCGGATCGACACCGGTGGGTTCCAAAGTGAACCCATCTGGCTAGAACACTTCAGTGTCTTGTTTCTGTACAATCAAATATCAAATTAAACGATCTTTAGCATTACAACATGTATCCGCTAGCGCCTCTGATAAGGTGCGCGCCATAATCTTAAGGACACCAGTTTTTCCTCGAGATATTGGATTTTTTCTAGAATTTTTACTCTGCGAAGCTGATTTTTTGTTATGTTGTAGAATGCTACAGGGACAATCTTGTGTGTAATTTCAGCTCCATTGGACTTCTCAAAGTCCACAAGAAAAAATTA
>JAADVP010000935.1:0-12906 GCA_023335675.1 Globisporangium solare
AAATTTCGACTTGATTCACGTTGAAGTGGATGACGATGGAAAAATCGTTAAGCAACATCCGACTCCAAAGGCCAAGCATGACGACGAAGGTGTGTTTGGAGCCGAGTTGCATCTTGGTGTACTTCTTCATATCTACGTCGATTCGAGCCAATCGGCTGATGGTATCTCCCAAGGTGTCGTGAAAGTCTCTGGAACCATGGAATGGCCTGATTATGGTGCTGAAGTGATCGTCGTTGGCTTTCAGTACCCTGATGGCTCACTGTGCATCCAAGAGTTGCAAATGGCTCGAGGAAATGCTGATATGGGCTGGTCATTGCGTTTTGGGACCGAAAAGTGGCAACCTGGCACCAAGTATATGCTTCACCCTGTTGCAGTGGTTGCTGGTGTGAACGAAAACACAGGCACACCAAGTGCCTCTCAAGTGGGTACTTTACGCGGCGAGTACACCCACTCTGGATACAAGAAGGGCAAGGTCGTTGAGATTCGCGGGGAGATTGTGGTGTCGACGAAGAATCTTTTCACCATGGATCCTCACTGCCACTTCTCCACGTTGGGTATCTCTGATGGCGGACTGACTGTCACTTGCCATAGCGGCGAGTCGCGCAACCTCGCATTGGCTACTGTGGGCTTTACAATTGGAGTTCACTACTGGGAGGTTCGCGTCGATCAAGCAGAATTCGGTAGCGTGTTCATTGGTGTATGTGAGAAGGCCGGACCACCAGGATCCCAGGCAGCGCTTTCCACTCGTCTCAACCGATGGCATGGCTGGGGATTCGTCAACTTCCGTGCGACGTACCATAACAGCACTGAGCGCATTTACGGAGACCATTTCAATGCCGGCGATACAATCGGCGTGAAGCTAGACATGGATCAAGGCAAGCTGTCATTTTTCATGGATGGAATCAAGTTTGGGGAGCACATTGTTGCAGATTTGGGCGTCGCGTTTGAGACTATCAAGGGCGAGCGAAACTCGAAGACTCTGTATCCGTGCATCGGTATGCGCAAGGGTGGTGACCGTGTTACCTTGAACGAGAAATGGATTTCCGTTCCTGGCGTGTCACCTCGTCAGACATTGATCGACGCAATGGATGTCAGCAGATCACTTCATGCATGGTACACGTCGATTCACCGCGAAAAGTCAAGTGCAGAAGCTCTGATTAATGATCAGATTGCTGCTGCACCGAGAAGAAGTCATGTTGAGCTGCCAGTAAGCCTGCTGCACGAAAGCTGGGAAGACTGGAAACGATGGAGAGAAAATCGCTGGCAACGGTACCTAGTCCGTCCTCGAGGTGTGCTTGTTGACTTTGATACGTCACCAGCTTCTTGCATCCGAGTAAGTAAGGCTGCTGGACTTGAAGCTCCATTCCTTGCTGGTGATCGCGTGCGAATGGTCTCAAAATGTGGCCGTGAGTTAAACCAACCTGAAGAAGCAGTGATCCTCGGTGTCTATCGGGGCTTTCTTTGGTACCGCACAGAAACCCAAGGTAATGAAGGTGCAGATGAAGGGCGTTCGTGGGGTTGGTACTGGTCGTCTGCCGAATTGGTGGAGCTCATTCTGATCAAACGCAATGGCAAAGACATGACGCTCATCGAAAACAGCGCAATGGATGTGTCAGAGTCGGAAAGCTCTCCCGAGGCCACTCCATTCATCTCGCGATCCGAGCTCGAAGAGAAGGCGTTAACCGACTTCAATGCGTACGTCGAGCTTGCGACTTCGTCTCACTCGGCGAGCTCCGATATGCAGCTTGTGGAGAGGTTGAATACTTACTGCGCAGCTATCGGCTCTGATGTCACGAATTTGAGAATCACGGATTTGGTGACCCCAGATGAAGTTGGAACTACTCGAGGCAAATCCTTCATTGTCGATGATTACTTTTCTACTCCTGCGCTGAAGCCGATATCGGGGTCTGAATTACGAGCTCGATGCAGCATTTTGCGAGTGCTGAACAGCAAGATTCTTCGTGTTTTGCCGATCATCAGTATCGAGTCTGCACAGAGCAATGCCACGTCCAATGTGATCGAGGTCACCGAAGATGCTTCAGCTGCTTCATCGTCAAGTCCATCGAAGTATCTTTCTACAAGCCACAAGCTCCGTTCACTGCGGCGTCTTGTGTTTACGAGCACGAAGCGAGCGTTCTGGGATGACGTGTTGCGTGCAACCACGACGAGTACTCCGCTTCCATCCGACGAATATGAAGATCCGCGAGAGATTCGTGTCATTCGCATTAATCGCATCCAGGCTCAAGCCTCGAAGCTAAGCCTACTCGCGCAACCTGGCGATCGACTTCGTCGCTCCGTGTTTGGTCAACTTTACCGCGAGATGCGAACCTGGAACGACAGCTTCTTCCGCCGTGCATACTGTGGTAAGGGTCATGGTGGGCAACGCCGGGCGTTCAAAGTGAAGTTCTTGGGAGAAGGCGTGAACGATTACGGAGGACCTTACCGCGCGGTATTCGAGCAAATTGTCGATGAACTGCAAATGGACAATGTTGAGCTGTCGAAGGGCGAACAAGGGCTTCTGCCACTACTCATCCCGTGCCCAAATCGACGAAGCGGTACTGGAAGCAACCAAGACAAATTCTTACTGAACCCTTCGTGCGGAACCTCAGTGACGTCGAATGGTCCGATGGCGCTGGATCTGCATCGCTTTTTGGGTAAAATAATTGGCACAGCCGTTCGTCACGGACTCCAGATGGGTCTCGACTTACCTTCGCTTGTGTGGCGTCCACTGTCTGGTCTCGATGTAAGTCGCCCGCACCTTGAGAGTGTCGACGTTGTTACGACGAACAATTTGGGCCTTGTCGAAGAGTGCGACGAAAGTACCAGTGAAGACATTCTGGAGCATCTCTCTTTCTCGACACCACTGAGTGACGGAACCGAAGTGCCACTCTGTCCGAATGGCGAAAACATCCCAGTGATGTTGGAAAACCGAGACTTGTACGTGAAACTTGTGGAAAAAACGCGACTGACGGAGAGTAACCAGCAGCTTGCGGCTCTGCGAGAGGGTCTTGCGTCCGTTCTGCCGATGGAGCTTGCACCATTGTTTACACCGCGAGAGCTTGAAGTCCTTATTTGTGGACGCCGTGAGGTCGATGTGGATCTGCTACGACAGTGCACTGAATACAGCGAAGGGTGCGAGGAATCAATGCCGCATGTGGAGTACTTTTGGGACGTACTGAAGGAGATGACAAGTGAAGACCGCACCTCGTTCTTACGGTTTGTGTGGGCTCGCAGCCGGATGCCAAACTCGGCGAAGGACTTCCCAATGAATTTCAAGATTCAGTCGGCTCACGATCCAGGTGCACGAGTGGATCCAGATACGTACTTGCCGCATGCCCAAACGTGCTTCTTTGCACTTCGCCTGCCGACGTACACGACGAAGGAGATCTTGCGCTCCAAGTTGCTGTATGCGATTCAGAACTCGCCCAACATGGACGCGGACGTGCGTTTGCACAATGCCGAGGGGTGGGCAGATGCGTAAGGGGATGAGGAAAAAAAAAACGATGCTTGCTTTCCGAAATCATCAGCGTGAGATCAGGTTTCGTCAGTGCATATTATTCATTATTGTATATCCACAAAATCATTTTGAAAACCAGCAGTATCCCAAATTGGCTTCGAGTCGCCCAAAGGAATTTGATACCTTCTCAAGCATATCAGGTCGGAGAGCTTCATTCCTCCTTCTCTCAGAAGAAAGGCAACGACGCGTTTGAGGCCATGTTTTTTGAGGTCCAGAAACGCAGGCAGGTTGACTTGACGAGTGTACTTTGTTGGCACAGGGAACGGTCGCATGGTGTCAGAGGGTTGAGGGCATGCATCACATGCGGGTGCCATAATCTACGTGTTTGCTTTATGTGGGGTACTGAATCTGATCCTCTCTCATCTGGCGTTCCATAATGATCTTACGTGGAGCAAGCGGCGAGAGGGAACGTGGGGCGCGGGATCGCAATGTGTCAGTCACTGCGGCTACTGACCACTGAAGGCTGCACATCCCGCCCATGCATAACACTGCCTAAACACATGCACAACTGCAAGCCGAAGCAGTCAGAAATCGATGGCCACCTCTTGTTCTGTTGTCCAATCGTGAGAAGAGGCCTGCACCAGCGAGATCACGGAGAGAAGAACACCCCCACGAAATTGTCCTCCTGTCGCCTCGATCGCCAAGCCGAAGTCGGCTCGTCACCTTTCCACGTTGCAGTTCCAGCAGCCAGGAGCCAAGAGCATCCACCCCTCACCACCAATCAGCCTCCCCAGGCAGCATTCGCGTCTGAAGCAATGACGAAAAACCAGGAAAACTCAGAGCCGCTACGCGTCGTGCAACTGTGCATACATGAGGCGCGGCAAAAAGTCTTCAGGATCCACTTGAAGTTGGGCAACCCAGCTGGCGTTCAACGACGAGCCACTTGACTCGACGAAGTCCCACTGAACCATTCAACTGTCGAGAAGCACACTATTTGCAGTACATTATACCATAAAATAGCTTGATGCAGATATCAGAACATGGTTTAGTGGGGTTCATGAACTGAATCAAGTGATTGTGGTCGTCAGATGAGATGTTGCAAGAAACAGGCGGACGTTGTCAATCGCTGGCGCGCATGACAGCGTCTTGTCAAGCAAACACATGGAGACGCAAGAAGCGGATCAGTTTTCGCAATCCAGATGGCCTGCTTGGCGCTGCTGCTGTTTGCGGTGTTTGCCACCTGCGACAGCAAAAAAGCTCACACACCCAACAGCAGCAGCAGCCTCAAACACCCAAACCATGCAAAAGCAAAGCCAAACCAGGTAACATCATCTTCACTATCACTGATTCCTTCATTCGTGGCGTATACATGCGCCCACAACTACGCCAAGCATCCAGGTTGTTAATTTATCTGCGATTGCGTGGTTCTTCAACTTGCGGAAAACGATACGGTACAACACTTGCTACAGTATGTGACAGCATTCCGCGACTATTAATACCCACAGCCGAGCCACGATTCGAGCCCTCACAGATCTCACACACAAAGAGAACGAACGCTTCTGTTTGGGTTCGCTCATACTGTAAGCTACCGTACCACTTTTCGCGTGTGTGTGTCAACTTGAACCGCGTCAACCACATCAGCAACGGATTAAATGACAGCAAAGCGACAGTTTTCTTCCCACCTCATCTGTTTCTGCGGCGACCAGGCGACTGAGGAAACCGCTGCGGCCACAGCGGAAGCACGCTCACAGCACCACGAGGAGCGCAACGGCATTGTCTGTCGTACGGCTTCTCTGCCAGCGGGACCATTGTACTGTAGAGCTCTGATCCACCACCAGCCGCTTGCTTGGCTTTCTTGTCTCGAGGTGACCTTTTTGCGAAATAAAAGTCCGCTCTGTCGCTCTTCCAGCACTGTTCTTTTCTGTGCAGGCCATCACCAGAACCCAGGATGTCCAAAAGACCCTTTTTAATACTGCTTCAACCTCATAACGGTGAGTTCCATTTTCTTCAATATGGTGAAGAGTTTATAGTAAACCTTTTAAAAATATTCTAAGAGGCAATGAAGCCATAAATAGTCCGCCGTGATGATCCGTAAACGAGCGACTCATCTGTCCCCTCTCGCTCTTGAGAATAAAAGAACCACTTCAACCTCAGCAAATGACGCGCCGACGTCAATTGTGTAGTGACATCGTCTACTTTCGCAATTTCGCAATCTTCCGTCGTCTAGTTCCTGCAATTCCTCGCTTCCCTTGCTGGCAAGTGAGCCGGCGACACCAGCGTCAAACAGCGAGCAGCTCCGTTGGCTCATTTCTGAACTTGCCGTCCACCGCGCGCCGCCGTCCGCGATCCCAGACACCCCCACAGCACAGAGAGAGCGGAATGGAAGTGGAGTTGAGCAGCAGCAGCATGAACCCGACGGAGTGGCGCGACTGGGAGGACTCGCTCGACAGCATCGACAGCATCGGGCCACTCGAGATGGACCTCGGGCTTGACCACTTCCTCACGGGCGCCGACGACTTTGCCGAGCCGTTTGGATTCGTGGCCAGCAGCGCCGCGGCGCAACCAAACCTGCTCGTGTCGCCGCCGGACTCGCCGAATTACGACGACGCGTCGCCTATGCACCATTTCAGCGAGGAAGAGGAAGACGAGCTGCTTGCGTTTGCGAGTTCCACGGAAGTGTTCATGTACGAGCACGCGCAGGGCGGCGTGCTATCGGAGCACATGTTCAAGTGCGAAAGCATGGTTCCGAATGCGGTCATGACGATGCATGGCAAGCCGCAGCGCAAGCGCAAAAGCACTGACATGCAACACATCAAGGAAGAACCAATGCAAGTGCACCCGCAGTACAACCACAACGTGCCTTCCTCGCCCGAGAAAAAATTCAAGGCCAACGGCAACCACAAAGAGCAGCACACTGCGAAGCTCGATGAGCACGCTGAGCGTCTATTTCGACGACGATACGATATCCTGCACGAGATCCTGGAGGCGTGGAACACGGGCGGCATTGAGGACATGGAAGAGATCGCCGACAGCGTGTACGACGACGACGTCACGTTTATCAGCCCAGACTACACGGACGGTTTGCGCGGCGTGCAGGCGCTCATGGCGCATTGGAACGCGCTCTTGGACGCGTTCCCTGATGGCATCATGGAAGAGTACGAGATCCAGCGCGAAGACCCGCTCGGTGAAAAGATCAAAGCCACGTGGGTGTTCAGCGGCACGCAAATTTACCCGATCTTCGGCGTCGAACCACGCCACGAAAAGGTGTGCATCAGCGGCACGTCGTTCTTCTCTTTCAAGGGCGAGAAGATCCGCCAGTGCGTGCTCACATGGAACTACCGCGAGGCGCTGATGAAGCTCATGGGCGTGCAGCCGTCCAAGTCGGTCGTGCTCAGCGCGCATGTACCAGCAGCGAATGCATCGGCGGCGCAACTCACGGCTGCGCAGCGATGAAAGCAAGCATGCGATTAAATAGTACAAATAGGTAGCGTGTACCCAAGTAAGAGACAACAAAGTATCTAACGTTATTATTAAGCGAAGTTGAACTTAATGCTGTTCCGGTGCTTTCGTTAGTTGCAGCTCTGCAGCAAATACGCGCGGCCGCGGATCGCTTCGCCGCTCTCTTTGCGCACGTCGATGGCGTCCTCGCGCACGATGCGGAAGTCGTGCGCTGTTGCGAGCGCCGCGATGTACGCCTCCGAGTGCTGGAAGCGGCCCGAAGCCGCCAACTTGAACCCGCCAGCGGCGTCGCCGTTCGCAGCATCGGGAGCCAGTAATTCGGTGGAAAACACGAGCCAGCCCTGGGCCTTCAGCTTTCGCGCGCACAACGTGAAGATCGTCTCGAGCGCGCCGACGTAGATCCAGACGTCGGCCGAGATGACGAGATCCAGAGACGCATCCTCGCGCTTGCGCAGGAAAGGGCCGATGTCGTCGGCTGCAAGAGACACAAGAGCAACCAAGTGGTCCGGTAAGTTTTACCATCATAAACGAGGGCACTCAAAGGCAGGAAAACGGAGGCACGCACTCTGGAGTTCGTCGTAGGACCCGGCATCGCGGGTTTTCTCGATCATCAGCGGCGAAATGTCAACCTGAAGGTTGGCGAAGAAGAAGAAAAAAAAACAGAGTAGGATCCACGATCGTAAGTGCGACCAACCAGAGGCACTTTAACTAGCGCTGCGACGTACCCCGGCAATGTGCGCGACGTATGGACGCAGCAAGCGACCACAAAGACCCGTTCCGCAACCGACATCGGCCACTCGCCACGATGCAGGCGACGTAGCGCCATCCTCGCTAAACACGCTAGGCACGTGCTTTTTCAGCGCGTCGACAAGCAGCCACGGTACGCGGTACTCGAGGTGAGTCACGAGTTTCTCCTCGAAGGTCTCAGCGAGTTCGTCGAACACTTCGCGCACGTACGCAGGCGCCGCAGTTTCCGCCTCGCCCTGCAGTGTCGCCAGCGAGTGCACCGCGCGCACGTGGTGCGGAAATCTGGCAATGATGGAGCGATACCCGGCGAGTACGGCCTCGGGTTCTTGCTGGAAGTATACTGTTCTGCTTGACACACCACCACCAGAATGGCTTAGACACGAATTTGAACCACTTTCGAGATCTTTGCGCTGTGAAGCGTACCTGAGGACAGTGTGCGCAACGGAATCGGTGTCGTCCAGAGTGATCACATGCAGCATAAAGTGCACGGCAAAGTACGTCTCTCCTACAAAGCATCACGCATCCTGTCGCGCTAGTACCATCAACGTACGACTCAGGAATGAACATAGGCAATGGATGCCATGCACGTACCCAACATGTCGAGGATCGCGGCGAGGTTGAAATTGGACTTGACGCAGTCAGGGTCGCGCAGCAAGACATCGACAAACTGCTTGGCGGCAACCACGAACTCGCCCTGCTCGAATGAAGTCGTCGCGCGGTCGCGCATTGCCACAAGCACCGCATCGGAGACTTGCTGCTGTGGTTGATCCCCAGTGGTGGTCTGGGATTGCGCCAGTGCACACAGCGTATGGAACATCGATGTGCTGGCGCTGAACAGTTGACGCACGCCTAGGAGAACGGATGGTGACAGCGGTAAACAACCTTTCTTATCAGCCGCGCGTAAGCAGATCCACTCGACCAAGGCAGCTTCTGATTCGCACCATCATTGATCCCGTTGGTAGGCAGTGAAGCGGCTTCAATGACATCTTTCGAAGTGTCCACGGCAATGCACGCAGGAAGACACGCCACAGTGAGCTGCTTGCAGCACACTCGAAACTCGCTACAACACATCACAATGGCAATTATTCACTTAGCCATGGTTACTCGTCGCTACCATTGGCGCCAACGCATTCACCCCTCGCACCTGGACGCAAGCGCCTTCACGCGCGCGTACTTGTTCCTTGCCTGGAAGGACGACTCCGATGCTGCATCGGAGCTGCTCGCTTTGAGCACCACGACCACCAATTGCGCGTTCTCCACGTGCAGCCGCGGCAGCACGAGCGCGTCGATGGACGCGACCCACTCGCTTGTCAGGTACACAATCTGGAGTGGCGGAGTGGACTGCGCGCCGTCCGCCAGCAGCAGCAGCTCTCGGAGCACACGCTGCGAGTCATTCTCGGCGGCATCGGTGCCCATTTTCGCCAACGGCGTCATTGGGATGACGCTTTTTCACAAAAAAGTCAAGCACCACACCCTTCAATGTTCTTCATGACTAGCATAATACCTCTCTATATGTTTTCTTGCTAAATAAAACAAAGCCTCACTATGCAATTTGCCAGGTGCATACTTTCCTCTTTTTATGCAAACTAGCTATTATTGAGGGTTGCAATATCCACTAAGTTCGCACTTTGGGCCACCCTCCCACAGCGCGAAATGCAGCTGTTAACTGGGACATGCATGCGCACTTTTCAAACGTTAGGTGCGCATTATACTAAGTGCGCCTGTCGGCCCTATTCCCACGGTCGGTGGCTCACAGCCGCGCAGACCGAAACGTGACGACGATCATGGGCGCCGCGCCAAGCAAATTCGAGCGCTGCGTGCGCTTCCCCGTGCTCGCCACGAGCGCCGCCGTGCCTGTACGTACCGCGTGGCGCGCTCCCCTCTGTCTCTGCTCGCCGCTCTTACTCACGCATCTGCGTCTCTCTCTCTCTCTCTCTGTGCCGCGAACGAGCAGAATGAGTTCGAGCTCTCGAGCGACACGCTCTCGTACATGGACCAGGTGGCCGAGATCGAGCGCGAGCGCCGCCGCCTGCCGAACCCGGGCCTCTACGAGAACGCGACGAACGAGCTCAAGGGCCCGGTGTCCCCCGACGCATTCGACGGCTTCCGCTTCGACTTCACGCGCATCCTGGGCCAGAAGTTCTCAACGTCACACACGTTCTTGCTCGGCACGCCGATGATCCCCGGTGGCCTGTACCAGTTCGGCGCGAACGTCGTGGCCGGCGACGCCATGGATCCGTCGACGTTCCTCATGAGCAAGCTCTCGCCGGACGGGTACCTGGACGCGCGATGGAACCAGCGCCTCTCGAGCAACTGGAAGATGCGCGTCAAGTCGCAGCTCAAGGCCGAGGAGCACGCGAGCCAGGTGCTCGCCGACTTCGACTACATGGGCGAGGACTTTTCGTGGAACATGAAGATCTCGAACGGTCCACTGCTCGGCATCTCGTATTTCCAGAGCATCACGCAGCATATCGCGCTGGGCGGCGAAGGGTACTACCACGGTAAGCACCGCAAGGTGATCGCGGCGTACTGCGCCAAGTACTCGTCGCCTCTGTGGGCCGGCACGGCGACGCTCGGCGCCATGGGCACGCTGCAGCTGCAGTACCTGCGCAAGGTGGGCAACCGCATGCGATACGGCACGGAGATGGTGTACAACCACGCGTCGGGTGAGTCGCAGACCACGATCGGCGTCGAAGTGGACCTGAACCAGACCCACGTCGTGTCGAGCATCGACCAGACGGGCCGCGTCGCCACGAGCGTCGAGACCCGCGTGCTGCCCAACTTCATGCTGACGCTGTCCGCAGAGGCGTTCCCGGCCAAGGACGATTTCAAGTTTGGCTACGGCGCGCAGATCACATTTTAGATACAAAGCAACAAAGTGAGCGGACCCCTTTGTGTGGCTTTGGTTGGTAATCGCGGCAATAGGACGGTTTGGATTTTTGTTTGTTTGCGGGAATGCCTTCGAGTCTTTCTGAGCCATTTCGCTACCGGAGGGAGAGCCATAGAAACGGACAGGAGGCTTCACAGCGCGCTTTATATTCTCATTGAAGGAAATCGCACCCACGACTCGTAAACGCACCAAGACTCTGAGTTAAGATCCTCAGAATGGCCACTCTGCTGCAGGCTTTGCGCCTCCGGCACGGTTGCCACTTCTACCATTGCTGGACGACGCGAAGCCGCTCGGCGACGCGCCTTCAACGTTCCTGAACAACGAAACAGCACAACGGAACGGATGCACGCAAATTAGTTCACATGTACCACCACAGGAAACAACAGCTGCAGGACGTACAATGGGCCTTCCAGCACCGAGTGGAAGCCAAAGAGGCGAGGCAGCGAGTACACCAGGAGCTCTCGCAGCGCACGCGCTTCGCCCGCGTTCAGTGCCGCGGCCGCCTGGAACTCGCCGGAGAACTTGAACACGACCGCAGGCATGCCGTCGGCCCCCGACGTGCGCGCAATGTGCAGCACGCGCTTGGTCTTGTCGTCGTCGCCGGCGTTCATATTGGGCGAGTGCGCGAGCGAGATCTCGGCCGTTTTCGCGTCGAGCAGCTCCAGCAAGAGACCGATCTCCGACGGACTCAGCGAGAAAAACGCCTTGTTCTGGTAGTTGTAGCCGCTGTTGTTCGCCTTCGCCCACGACAGCATCATCGAGCCCTGCACAAACGACGATCGCCACCAGCGTGAGATTTATTATGCAACGCCTTCTTTCTTGTGTATGCGACTGCAGTAGAGAGAATGCGGCGGCCAACGTACCGCACGCTTGGTCTTCAAGTAGGTCCCGTTCGGCGCCTGCGAGTATTGCGGCAGGTTGGGCGACACCTGCAGAGACGCACCCAAGAGCACGATGAGGGCGGCGTTAGTGGGAAGCATATCGCTCCCTCTCGTGAACGCATGCGAGCCTACCTGGAACGCGGAATCGCTGCCGTACGTCGTGAAGCTCGGGAACACGCGCGCGCTCGCTGCAAGCAAAGCGCCACCACATCAAAGCCCAGACAGAGCAGCATACACAGGAAGCGAGAGAGCGTCAGAGACGCCGTGCACGAGAGGGCGTGGGGGTTAACGCGCAGAGAGACGCACTGGAGAACACGGCCGTTGCGCCGCGCAGGTGGTGGTGGAGCATTCGCAGCGCCATGTCTTCTGGGTTTGTGGACGAGCAATTTTTTTATGCGCCAACAGCAGATTGGTACTTTGGTATCAACTGGTTGACACCAACGCAATAAGTTCGCTCGCTATTGGCCAAACACGTGTTTACCAATGGTCCAAAAATGTTGGATCATGCTACATATCCGATGCTTAATAATCCAACATTTTCCGACGGTTGTATCATATACAAGCTCAACAACAGAATCAGACCAAACAGCAAAGTACGAGTTCGGAGATAGCACCGCAGCAAAACAGACACTACTCGAGGCTCATCTTGAGCCGAAGAGCGTCATCCGACGTGCAATATTCATGGAGTTATAATAGAGAGATTTCGGAACCAGCTGTCCGTACCCGCACCCGTACCAATGAGAAAAATAGTACAAAACCTCTCAGATTCGATGCATCTGCGGAAAACCGTCCACGGAAACGCCGCCATGTACGGATTGAATCCGCAACACTCAACAGTCATGGGGCCGAAGAGAAACTGGGCTGAGGAGGGAGACGCCATCCTCCTTCGCCAGGTAAATGCAGACACGCCGTTCCTGGCCAAGCACATAAGCGTTATGGAGGCGTAAAACAAAGTTGCCACAACGATCAGCTGCGTAGGGGGCTTCTCGCGGCCCAACTTCGACGGCAAGAAGGCCCAGAATCGCTTTATCGCACTCTCAGAGAGACACAATGACAACGACAAGGCGTCTGCTCGCGCTTCTGGTGTATCCGAGCCATACAAGGAAAAGCAGCAGCTCCAGGATAGTCTCGCGTCGCTTGTGAGCGATCACTGTAATGGGACGCTGTTCACAACAGTTCACAATACACGGCACACACGCTTGTGCGATCGAGGAAGCGATCTCCCAACTTGGAGGGAGAGAAGACGACTTGAGGGCTTGGAGGTAAAATTGCAGCTGAATTAAAATGTAGTTATGGTTCCTGTCGCTGTGCAATTGAACCTGAAGGGCTCCTAGAGGTTTTAGAACTAAAACCTACACATGCAGAAATAAAACCTATGAATCTGATTTATAAAACCTTGGCTACACTGAGGTTGAACCCAGGGGATCTGTTGGCATCTTGAACTTGAAGTTCTGCGGAAAATTCCCTGAGAA
>JAADVP010000936.1:0-12900 GCA_023335675.1 Globisporangium solare
ATTCGCGACACCATTTTCGTTCCATTGTGGCGCAGGAGCTCCCCATTTCCGCTTTCCCCGCGTCACCCGCAGCAGCAGCATGGAGGGCATCCACGTGTACGTGCCGGACGAGAAGCTCGTGTGGGTGCCGGCCACCGTGCTCTCGGTGGACGCCGACGGCCAGCGCTTCCGCGTGCGCGTGGACGCCGTGCGCCACAGCGACCCGCACGCGCGGCGCCGCATCGATGACGACGACGCGCTGGACGTGTCCGTGGAGCGCGACATCGATCTGCGCGATGACGGCATGCCTGACGCGCTGCCGCTGCAGAACACCGACCCGGCGGCAGACTTTGGCGCCGCGAAGCCGCGCATCCACCACGACGCGATCCCGAAGGGTCTCGACTCGGCCACGACCGTCGGCGCCGAAGATATGTGCCAACTGAGCCACTTGCACGAGCCGGCGATCGTGTACAACGTGCGCGCGCGCTTCTTGGCGCAGGCGCCGTACACGTACACGGGCAAGATCGTCGTGGCCGTGAACCCGTACCAGTGGATCAAGTCGCTGTACTCGGAAGCGCTGCGCGATCTGTACACGCAGCACGCCTGGGACGAACTGCCGCCGCACGTGTACGCGACGAGCGCCGAAGCGTTCCACAACATGAAGCACCATAAGATCCCGCAGAGCATCCTCGTGAGCGGCGAATCCGGTGCCGGCAAGACGGAGACCGTGAAGATCATGATGGAGCACCTCGCGAGCATCTCGATCTCAAACGCCAAGAAGACGCAGGAGCTGAGCGACGCGCAAGTGAACGGTATTACGTCTGCTGCGATTGGCCACGACACGATCGTGCAGAAAGTACTGAAAAGCAACCCGCTGCTCGAAGCGTTTGGCAACGCCAAGACGATTCGCAACGACAACTCGTCGCGCTTCGGCAAGTTCACGCAACTGCAGTTCAACACCGACTACTGTCTGATCGGCGCCGAGTGCCGCCACTACCTGCTTGAGAAATCGCGCGTGATCGCGCAGGCAGCAGGAGAGCGCAACTACCACGTGTTCTACCAGCTCGTGAGCGCAAGGGAGGAGCGATATGGCTTCAGTCCGACGTCATCCGCGGCCGAATTTCGATACCTGCAAGACGAACCGCTTCTGCTGGACGGCCAGACAGATCTCGAGCGGTACCAGGTCACCCGAGACGCGTTAACGACCATCGGACTCAGCGACACCGAGCAGGACGACTTGTTTCATGCGCTGTGCGGCATCCTGCGCCTCGGTCAGCTCGACTTTGTGCCTCTCGAGTCCAACAAGAACGACGCAAGCCAGCCGATGGCGTCGCTCAACGCGTCTGCATTTGCCGACAACGCAACGTATCAGTCTGAGATCGAGAACCAGAAGCGAGAGATCGAACAGTGCGCGAAGTTGCTGGGCGTGGAGGTCGCGGCGCTTTCTCAGCAGCTGTGCAGCCGATCTGTGAAGGCGCGTCAGGAAGTGTACTGTGTCCCGTTGTCCAACCTTCAAGCAAGCAACAACCGCGACGCGCTCGCCAAGGAGGTGTATGCGCGCGTGTTTGCGTACTTGGTGCGCCGTGTGAACCACAGTATCTCGGAGTCGCCGTTTGGCTCGGCCACGGCACCGTCGTACATGCACATCGATCTGCTCGATATCTTTGGCTTTGAGTCGTTCCAGCGCAACAGCTTTGAGCAGTTTTGCATCAACTTTGCCAACGAAAAGCTGCAGCAAAAGTTCACGTTGGACGTGTTCAAGACCGTCCAAGAGGAGTACCAACAGGAGGAGATCCAGTGGGAGTTCATCACCTACCGCGACAACCAAGATATGCTGGATTTGTTGGAGAACTCGATGGGTCTGATGGCGCTGCTCAACGAAGAGTGCGTGCGTCCGAAGGGTAGCGACGTGTCGTTTGCGTCCAAGATCGTCTCGCTGCACGAAGCGAACCCTCGACTTGAGAAAGCGCGGCTCAGTCAAACACACTTTGTGCTGCACCACTATGCTGGCGCCGTGACGTACGACGCTGCGGGCTTCGTGGAAAAGAACAAGGATTCGCTGCAGAGTGACTTGCTCGAGCTCTTGGCGACCAGCTCCAACGGGCTGATCGCGATGATGTTTGGTGCGCGAGCAAGTACAGCGTACCTCACCGACGACGACCTTGCCGCTGCGCATGCTGCGTCCATGATGGACGATGGGGGTCGGCGCAGTGCTTTGGGGCGCAAGACCTCAAGCTTTATGCAAGAGACTGTGAGCTACAAGTTCAAGGCTCAGCTGGCGCTGTTGATGAGCGACATCTCGAGCACCGAGGTTCACTACGTCCGCTGCATCAAGCCCAACTCGAAGAAGAGTCCGCATGTGTACGAGATCGACTCCGTGGTGAATCAACTGCGCTGTGCTGGTGTCGTCGAAGCGATTCGCATCACGCGTGCTGCGTTCCCGAACAAGATGGCCCACGAGAAATTCCTGCGACGCTTTGTGTTTATGAAGAGCAAGGCAGATCCGTTCGCGATGCCGTCAGTCACCGTTTCCCAGGCGTGCGAAGAGCTCGCGCAGCACCTGCTCGCCGGAGGGTTCACAGGCAGCGACGAAGCTGCGACGACTCCACTGTATGTCGTTGGACGAAGCCTGATCTATTTCGGCAAGGACGTGCTGGAGTATCTGGAGCGGACGCGCACGATCTTCGTGCACGACAGCGCGATTCTGATCCAACGCACAGCGCGCTGCTGGGTTGCGCGGAAGCGTATGATGAAGGTTCGCCGCATGATCACGAAGCTGCAGGCCATCCAGCGCCGACGGTCTTTGCGGCAGAAGTTCCTGCTCACTCGTCGCCGCTGCGTGCTCATCCAGAGCATCTGGCGCGGTGTGAGCTCAAGACAGCGATCGTACCTTTTGATGAAAGAAACGATGGCGATCCGCATCCAATCGCTCTATCGTCGGCATCGGGAGCAGAAGCGATTCGTGCGCTTCCGCAATGCGGTTGTGAAAATGCAATCGCAACTCAAGATGAAGAAGCAGGTCGGGAAATACAAGTCGCTGCTGTCGGAGCGCAAAGAGCAAGCGATCATGGAAAACGAAGTGGAACTCCTCAAGCGCCGTCTTGAGGAAGAGAAACAGACGCGTCTGGAGATCGAAGCGCAAAACACGTCGCTCCAGCAAGAGTTGTACGAAGTACGTCACTCGACAGCCCATAGCTTCACGGACAGTGACCTGCTCCCGCCGTATGGAGCAAACAATCATCACCACAACAACAACGCGAGATCCCAGCGCATGAGCGAGCGCGAGTCCTTTGGAGGCCACGACGACTCGAAGCTACTCGATGATTCCGAGCGCATGATTGATTATCTGCGGAACGAAGTCACCAAGGGGCGCGAGCTGATCCATGCGTTGAGCATTGAGAACGAGAACTTGAAAGCAGAAAACAAAAAGGTCAAGGACGCGTACACTGCTGCGGGTGCATCCTTTGCGGCGCTCAACCAGCACAACAAACAACAATCGAAGGCAAACTTGCGTCTCATGAGCACGCACGCTGCACTCATCAAGTCCCAGGAAGAAAAAATGAAAAAATATCAAAAGCAAATCGCGGACTTGAAGGAAGACTTGAAGATGCAGCGCAACGTGTATTCGGCCGAGCTCATGGCGCGGGTGCAGCAGCAAGATGTGCTGCTCGACATGATCAATGTCGCGGAATCGTACCAGGTCCCCGAGGATCTACTGGAACGCATGCGCGCAATGGCTTTGGACTCGAAGCCTGCATACAGCAACGGCAGCAGCACTGCGTCGATGCAGCCTTCCATGACGCGATCCTCGTAAGTGACATTTGCTTGATACTGATAGAAATGTCGAGAGAGATCCTAACTGTGTTATCTGTGATTCTGAATGGACTGTAGGAGCAATGGGAACCGCGCGAGTCGATCCGATACGATTTCGTCCACTGCCCCCGTGCCGGTGTCCGTGGGCAACCCGGGCAACAACTCATCGTACCAAATGGAACGCCGCTCGACCATCGACACGATCATGAACAACCCTGTGCGCTCGTACAATACCGGCGACCACAACGAACTCGACTCGTCTGCCCACGACGGCGACCGCGCGAGCTACATCCCGCATGGCCGCACGAGCAGCGTGTACTACGACGACGAGAACCGCCACCGCAAGTCGCGCATCGGCGGCATGTTCAAGAAGATGTTCAAGAAGGAGAACAGCGAGACATAAGTAAGTGCGTTGCTTTCTTTTCGATAGTGAACTTGGTCCAGATGGAATAGATATTAAGAACAAAAAAAAGTGCTGCATGGAAAAGAATTCGGAAAATCCAAATTGATGTGAAAGCTGGCTGTTACGGCTGCATGAGGAAAAAGGACTTTCGCTCGAAGTTTTGCTGGTGTAATTATGAAGCTGCTGGTAGACTCGGTGCCACTTGTCTCGCCGCATCCTCGTGTCTGGACAGCTCGTCCAGCTTCTCAACAATGGTCGAGATCGAAATGCGCTCCAACGGCTCCGACGCGCACATCATCGCGACGAGAGCACGCTCTGAGTCCGTTAAAGCCTCTAGAGGTTGCAACGGGAGGTTGCCCTTTCGCACCTGAAAACGCACTACTGCATCGACGAGTCGACCCCACGGAGGCTCCCCACCCACGACTTCCAGGACCCTTGGCAGACCGGTGAGCGCGGACAAGCTCCTGGTCGTGTCCTTGGACTCAGACGCAGGTGCAGGACCAGTGTTTTTGTGGATAACGTTAGCAGCATGCCATCCTACCGCACGCAGTGTTACAAGGGGACGTTCAAGAAGAAGAAAAACCAGTTCGAAGCTTCTGAAGTGAGCTCGGTCAATGAAAGTTGGTGGATGGTGTCAGCGAAGAAGTTCGGTAATTGAGTCGCAGGAGGCTTATAATACAACGTCGGTTGCTAAAAGTCGTAGGGATCAATTTCAACTGTTTCAGACGACGCAGTCGCTGTTTCGGCATCCGCTTTGTCATTGCCGCCTTTGCTCTCGGAGATGTCTGTGTCATCTGCTGCGTCTTTTGTCTTCGTCTCGCGTGATTCTGTGAAGCCGCCGTGCTTCCATTCTCGAATCGCTGCCTTCAGTTTGTCGTCAGGCGCCAACTGGTGGATCGTGAGAGGCTCGCCGGTCAGTGGACAGCGGTTGCCAAAGTCTCGAAACCAGGCTTCCACCACATGCCGCTCGAAGACATGACTATACGGACTCCGTAGCGGATCCTTGAGAAGTTTGAGCGACACGGCGCATTTGAATTCTGCTGGAATATCCTGTGACGACCTGTTGCTGCTCTTCTTCTTGTACTTCTTGTGATTGCTGCTCTTCGAAGCGCGAGTCGGAGAGGATGCGTTGGCCGAAGCGGACGGATCACTTGGCGCTTTGGCCTCTTTCTCGTCATTATCTTCTTTATCACCAGCTTTTCCTTCCTCCTCGCCGTCAAGCGCATCAACGTCTTGGATGAAAATAGAGGGCATAGCCTTGCCATGCAGACTTGGTAAATCTCCCAGCAGCGCATACTCTTCTTTGCGAGAAAGTGGGATTGCTTGCACGCTTTGCGGCTTCGCAGGGCTGCTCTTCTTCAAACACGATACTTCCGCTTCGCCACTATCGCTGGCATCAACCTGCAGTTTGTCCTTTGGAGACGACGCAGGCCCATGCTGACAGAGATCTTCTAGCATCGTGCGAATCTCGCTGTGAATCGTCGAGTCCTTTGCCAAAGACCCTTTCTCGGTCTTCGCAAAGACGTCGGCGCCGTACACGACCAGCATTTTCACAATAGGAAGCCGACTGTGATACACAGCTTCATGTAGCGCAGTCCACCCGAGTTTGTTCACCGCATTCTTGTCGACGCCCCATTCGAGTAGTACCTTCACGGTTTCAACATGGCCTTGGCGAGCAGCTCCTGCCAGAGGATGCTGCCTCGGAAACGGGCAGAGCGCGAATTCAGGACAGATAACGTCATGCTTGGCGCCAGCCTTGAGCAATTCGCGCGCTACCGTTGAGTACCCTCGATGGCACGCATCGTGCAGAGGGGTCCATTTCACCGAGTCCATCACGTTGACATTCGCGCCTGCACGGATGAGCTTGAGGGACAATGCCTCGAGTCCATAGACGCATGCAATATGCAACGGAGTCCAGCCACAGGAAAACGAGCCGGGACCACGCTTCGTGGCGAGATTCAAGTCTGCTTTCTGCGCGACGAGCTCCTTGAGGATCGAGATCCCAGCTTCTTGCGCGTTCAGCGTGTGACAGCAAGAGTGGAGTGGGGTCCAGTTGTCAAAATTCGGCTGGTTGAGTGTGGCTTTATCGAGAATGATCTTGTCCATCCCAACGAAAACCACAAGGAGATTTTCGTCGGATTCAGCTGCCAAGACATCGTCTTCGCTGCCTTTCGTCGTCTTGATTTTGTCGACGGCGTCACCATCGTTCAGCTCAATCTGCTGGAACTTTCCATCGTCGTCGGGCGAATGCACGAAGATCACCATGTTACCTCCCTGGAACGACTTCGGCTGCGGTTTCTTCGGGCCAATGTAAAAATCGTAAAGCCGATACATATCTGCAAAATATAATCCATGCATCAGTCCGACACAACGCAGTTGAAGCGAAGACAGACACAAGCAAGCCACCGACCTGGAAAGCGCACAAATCGAGGGTCGAGCCCCTGGACCATGGCTTCGCCCAAGATCATGGTGCACGCGAGCATCTGCTCAAACGAAGCTTGGCTCGAAGCCCCTGCTCCCATTCTCCTGGCGTCCTCTTTTCTCTCCTTGACTTCTGTCGCGTCTTCTTGAGACTGCAATGTGTCTTCTCAAACGGTTTGCCGAGTGTCGTTTGGAGCTCTCCACTACGACCTTTCAAGCGATCGTTCTGTTACTCTCTGTCCTCGTTTAGAGTGGCGCACATACGAATGCTGCGACTATTTTTTTTGTATGTGATGCGGTCGGTCTTCTGGCGCAATTTTAGAAGCAAATACGTCGTGAAAACGAGTCATGCAGCTATAGTGGCTGGCGCTCGGGAATTTGGCTTTTCCAAAAGAAAACTGAAAACTCGTATTCTAAACAGCCGAGACTGAAGTGTGGCTGCATCTCCCTTGGCGACGGACAGGTACCCAGCTACCACATCTACTTCGCTGCGACGCTGTAAGCCGAACAGCCTCACCTCACCTGAGTCCTCCAGGTTGGTATTTGGAATTGCCTCACATTTCACCGAAAATATCACGAGTAATCGGCTTGAGTTGCGGATGGGACGCATGGAGTGGAGGTTGCTGCACTCGGGGTGCAGCCGCACCAGGTCGACGTGCGATTCTGCTCACACTCGAGACATTTCGAACTAACCCTTCAATGTCCTCATTGTCGCCGCTGGGGTGCAGCACAGATACCTCCGAGTATCCATCTTGAGTCAAAGAATCCTCGTCTCGTTCTGGGTCTGGTTCGGGCCTCTTCATTGCGGCACTGCTATTACGAACAGCTCGCACGCATTCATCTAGCTCGGCCAACGCATCTTTCGCGAGTCGAAGTTGCCACTGGCGCTCCTGAATCGCTTGCGAAAGTACACTAAATAATGGGCTGCCACCGCCGAGCGTGCTTAACGAACCGACTAGCAGCAGCTTCTGCTTCGCCCGCGTCAACGCAACATTGATTCGCCGCCAATCCATCAGCAATTCGCCAACGTGGTTCTCTTCATTGCTACGCACAAACGATACCAGTATCACATCTTTGTCTTTTCCTTGGTACTTGTCAATCGTGCTCACTTCAACCACGCTCAGCTGTGTGAATCCTGTTCTCGTCGAGGCGTCTGCCAAATGCCTCGAGATCAATGATACCTGCGACCGGAATGGCGAAATGACAGCAACTTCTTGCGCGTTCACACCACCGTGGAGAAGCAGCTCCACAAGCGCAGAGATCAGCTGAGCTTCAACGACGTTCTCCATTCGCTTCCGACCACGATTGCCTACACCATCAACAGATCCAGTGGCACTCTCCGACGCTTGATCCAAACTATCCGTGTCCATAAACACGACACCTTGATTGTTCGACAGTGTCTTTGCGGGCCATGGGACACGATGTTGCCTCTTGGACGCAATTGGTACCAAATTCAGGCTCAAGTGATTTGACGCCACTTGGAACGAGCCACATTTGAGTTTCCCCCCATAAACCAGTCGATTCACCAACATCATAATATCTGCATTCATACGGTATTGGAACGATAGCTGCTGAACAGCGACTGGGTGTGCTTCGGACAACCGACGAAACAAACTCACGTCCATGCCTTCTTTTTGCGCTTGAGCGCTCGCCACGAGCGGAGGCAACTGGTACTGGTCACCCACTAGAACAAACGTGTCTGCACAATACAACGCCCCCAACACCACTGGCTGGGTCGTTTGCGTTGCTTCGTCCACGATACAAAAATCAAACCTGCGCTTCCGAAAGAGAACGTGGCTGTTCACGCTCAGGCACGTACAACCGACCAGCTGCGCATCGTGCATGAGCGACTCCATTTGCCTGACACTGTTGACTCTGCGGCTGGCAGCTTGGCGCTCTACAGTGAAGTCAGCCAACTGGGGGTGGACGTGGTTGGGGTTCCCAATTCGAAGCATCGGGAGCTTGAACTCCAGCAGCTTCAGCAGCAAGTTGTCGACTGCAGAGTGAGTGTAGCTCGTGACTAGCACAGAAAACCCGAGGAAGAGTAGCACGCGGACAGCAAATGAGATTGTTGAGGTCTTGCCTGTGCCAGGCATACCAAGAACCAGCGCGTAATCAACAGAGTTCAGCACTTTCTGCACGGCTCGCTGCTGGTCCGTATTCAGTCGAAAAAAGTGATCCAGGAGCACTTTCGCGTTTCGGTTGATGTCTGTGTAACTGGGAGTGTGCTCGAAAATCTTGCAGCGTTGCGACAGCAGCTCACTCACGCGACACGACTTGAAACGAGGTCGATCGAGGTGGACAATCAAGTTCCTCCTCCGAGTATCGCCAATGCTTGATGGGTTGCTCTCGGTCGATTGTAGTGCCTTGATTTCAGGTCTACTGTCTACACACGTTCCGAGCTTCGTGATTTCTGGTGGCGGGCCGATAAATAAACGGACGAGATTTTCCTTTGCACGATTGAGGCCAGTCATGATGGCATTCTTGTCCAGTCGCCACGTAAAAGCTTTCCCCACCGTCGACTTTCCGGCTGTCACAATTGACGGAATGGATTGATAGGCTTCCACTGTGATGCTTGTGGACTCGAGTGCGACAACCTTTGCTCTCGTAATGTGTATCAACAGTTTCGTGCCATCGAGCGACTCAGCCGAGAGGATCACTTGGTCATCCACGCGAAAGCCAAGCTCTACAAATGGTAATAACGCGACGGGAGTGCTACTCAAAGCATGCAGCTGGGATCCCAAATCCATCTTTCGACGCGGGTCGCGCTGGAAGCGGAGCATTCTGTTGGTCCCACGGTCGGAGTTGGCTGGCTCGTCCAGCACCAGGCTCAAGCTGGCGATACATGAGCTGTTGCCCTGCGCTAGTTCTCGTTTCCATCCAACCTGAAGCCAGAGTGCTCGAAGATTCTTCTCGGCATGCTGCTGCTCTAGGTCGATCATCCGGTTCCAGAGCTTGAAATACGACAAATCGGCACCACTCAAGTGCCCTGTCTTGTTCGTAAACACGTCTTCCAAGCCACTCGACTCTCCTGTGCCGTTCTCCACGGCTGCATGGTGCAAAATGCACTCATCAATCTGGAAACATCGCTCACAATCACGACGAGAGCGCAGCATTGGCGGGAATATCTGAGAACACGACGAGCCTCCAAGTGCCTTCACTTTCGCCATCGAGCTTGCAAACTTGTTTCGTGCGATGATGAGACCCCGAATATGTGTTGCCATCGCTGCGATTCGGTTTGTCTCGATGCCTGGTACATACATCAAGAGCCCATTCTGGCATCGCTGACGATATCGCTCATTGAGGAGCAACGTATACAAAATGACTTGACCTTGATGTTCCACGCCAGCATACACTTTGCTCCCCGTCTTCAGTTCCAGCGGTAGCACGACTTTCTCCGCCCGGATCCCAGCTGCATTAGTCAAGAATGTCGCTTCCACAGAGGCGTCAGTTGCACCTTTCAGTCCCCATTTTATCGACCACATCGTCTCTTCGGTTGCCAGCACCTTGTGAACTTTTACTCTTGCTCCAGTCACCGGCGGTGGTTCGTTTAATGTGACGCCGTCTCGACCTGAAGCTTCGATTAGCCACTTTCTGTAGTCCTCAATCACCTTTTGCATCTCAAGCACAGCCGTTTGCTCATCTAATCCACACTCAACAAGCCCGAGAATACTGTTTCAAAGACGAACCAACAACTGGTTACTTACGAGCGCTCCATCCAGATAGGCACAAACGAAAAGCACGTACTTGTCGTAAACGATCTTGTGCGCCTCTCGCAGTAGAAGTTCAGCACTGAACTCTCCCTGTAGTAATGATTTTTCGAACAAGTTGTGCTTCAGAGTTCCAAGGAATGCTTTTTGGTTTGTTGGACGGTTCACGGTGAGAGTCTCGCGCAAAATTGCTCGGCGCAAGCAGCCAAAACTTGTCGTAACACTAGTGGGAGAGACCTGAAAGCAATGAGATCACGTTATCAGTCCATAAACGCGCACTAGTAGGTGCAATTGCAATGCATATAGTAAAAACACAACGTACCAGAACATCTGGGTGCAAAATGACAATGTTATGCTCATTGTCAACCTGTATTACATTCGTCGGATGTGGAGTCCGGGATAACGAACTGATGCCTTGATTCACCACAGCCTGCAAGAATAAACCAGTGCTCTCTCGTTCCGTAAAGACGATGTTGATCGTATCTCCGGCTTCAATCATAGTGTTGAACCAGTCGTCAGCCAGAACGGCCTCGATGTGATTCTCTCGCTCGTCCAATAGCCTCAACACGAGTCGGCGGTGGTACATATCGCAATCCACTTCCAGCACCAGAAAGCGCTTGTAGTCGCTTTGACTGTCATTCCCACCCGCACTTGTTCGCGCTTCTCGACCAGGTGTCACCATCTCAGAGTGCTTCTGGGGTGCTGGAGATCGATTATTGGAATACATCTGTTTAGCCATAGAAGAAGGAATGGGAGCAAGCGCAGAAGGCGGAACCTGTGGATCATGAGAGCGCCCGGCTTCTTGCGGCACCGAAATCCGCTGAGTCGCTTGGAGCTCCAGCTGGTCGAGCAAATCCCACGACTCTTCGGTGAGCGGACTCCCGCATTCAGGTGAATCTTCGAGATCCTCCGTCTCCGCGCTTGCATTGGTATCTGGGGTCAAATACTGCAGCACTTGGGTGTCCATGAACGAAGTCGTGCTACTCGCATGCAGCGTAGGCGCAGCAACTCGATTCGAAGTCGTAGCTGAAGATTGCTGGACTGTTGCTGCACTCACGACTGGGATAGCAGGCGTGGGCTTAGCAGCAGGCGTGGGCTTAGCAGCAGGCAGCGGTTCATCCTGTGACGAGTACTTTTTGTCCATCTGCAGCCAAGGAGCAAGCACATACACACCTGATTAGCCATTGCAGCACAACGCAGGCGTAGTGCCTCCTCCTTACATTATCCAGGATCAAAAGCAGTTCGTCTTGTGAATCGCTTTTCACGAGCTGCGGCGGAGTCGTCGGACTCATAGCATGGCTTACGTGCGCGTTCTTCTCTCGTGCGGCGCGCTGGAGCGAAACGTTTTGATGTCTTGGCGGCGTCCCGACATTTTTACGCGCGTTTCCAGACTCGGGGCTGTAGAAAAGATGCCTCGAGACAGTCGCATCGGAGTCCAGATGCGCGCCTTTGTTGATACCCGCAGAATAGCGACCTTAAGACTCTCTCACACACACATGCCACTCCTTACACGCGGGCACTCACCTCGATGCTCGTGGTCCTCTGTGTCCCCACAGCCATGTCCTCGAGTGCCTGCTGCTTTCCGCTTGCCAAACGCGTGGTTGAGTAAATGGTCGCGGGCCGAGTGATGATCGGGCGGCGAGCTCGACAATTCAGACGCGTCTGCTCCGGTCTGCGGCGACTCGACGCTCGCGCGCGCCAGACGCCCCACAAAGCCCTGCATCTCCTTGCGCACCGCGAGTCTGTATTCGCAGCATATACACAAGCACAGAGAGTCCATTAGCCCGCCCACGATCCGATCTTGTCTTTCCTCGCGTTGCGGATGGAACCAAACGACCACTCACTTTCCCGTGCCCGAGACTTTGATCTGCTTCTCCGCGGGCGAGTCCTTCCACACAATCTTGGTCTCCGCCGCTGCGTCCTCGTCCGCGCGCAGCAGGCCCGCGCCGCCGCGCCGCGTCTTGCTGGGCGTCGCGGTCTCCATGCGCATGCGCTTGCGCGTCCGCGACGCCGTGCTGCCGCCAGGGATGCGGTCGCTCATGACAGCGGTCCGGACGTCTCGATTGCGTCGATTGCGTCTCGTCTGAACGCGCTCGAACGCGTCGTCTCTTCCTGCGGATCGGCGCGTCTTCGTTGCCGCCCTTTTGCGGCTTGCTTGGCAAGTGGCGCGATCAATTATAAAGTTTGCGAGTGTGCGAACCACAGCAGTACTGTAGAAGAGCAGTGGAAAGTCGCTGGGTTTGGCAGTGGCACACAAAGCAACGGTCGTGGATTTGTTAGGAGCGACTTTATTTTCAGCATCACAAAAAAACGAAGTATGCCCATCAAGACTACTGTATTCATTGAATTGTTGTTTATGAGAAGTAAATTAACACGACACAACCTGGTAAAGCCTGAGATCGACTTTAAAAGCTCGCTCGTACAAACACACAACGCTGTCTATCTCTGCACGGCCTTGTTGGCCTCCTTCTCGTACATGAGGTCGAACTGGCGCGACTGGTTGACCGGGTTGCGCTTGAGGTTGGCCAGGCGGAAACGGCGCTCGCGCCAGTCCGCGCCCACGTCGTCCGAGTA
>JAADVP010000937.1:0-12897 GCA_023335675.1 Globisporangium solare
CCCCCCCCCCCCAAAAAAAAAAAAATGTCGAAACACCCGCGAAAAACGTACCCCATGACCGATGCACAAGCCCCGGTTCACGACGTACCGCGTGCAGTTTTCGAATTTGCAGATGCGCGATTTCTTGATTTGGCTGCGGCTCGAAACGCTGCGTGTTCCGTTGGCAGCCGCGCCACGTGCAGTTGCGTGGACCGCTGGCACGTCGAGTTAGAAGCAGCGCAAGCAGCACGGTGAGTCGCTGCACACACGACAGACAGACACGCAACCACACAGCGCCGTACCGAGACTGTTTGTGTCGCTGGACGCCTCGCTCCAGTCGCCGTCCTCGTCTTCGTCCTCGTGGCTCTCGTCCGCGCTCTCGTCGCGCGTGCTGCTGCTGCTGCTGCGGCCCAAGATGAACGCGATGGACGACTTCCCAGGCAGCTCCGAGGCATTGATGAGGTTGCTGTCGTTTCGGTTCTCGTGCTGGTTGTCGTCGGCCGCGTCGTCGTTCATGATCACATCGATGCGATGCGACGTGCGCGCGTCAACGGGTGATGCAAACGGGTACGTGTCCTGCATGCGCGCAGCGAGACTCACGTCGTCTGACCCGTCGTTGTTGGTGCTCTGGGCTACGACCTCGGAGTCGCGCGTGGCGTGTCTGCCGCCGTCGCGTTCGCGCCGCGCATCGTCGTGAGCGCTAGTCGGTTCCTTCGCCATGCGCCTCGCTCGTCGCTGGATTCGCAAAGACGGAGATGGATTAAAAGAAGAGCAGAGCGTCCACCGAAACGAACGATCAAAGGCGGCGCCTGACTCACTCTCGGTTCGGGCGGCTGGTTCTTCGTCAATCTTCGAATGGCCATCCCGCACACAATCACTTGACGCCACCACGGACACGGATTGACGGGCGGGCGAGAGGGAGCGGATGGTCCAACAGGGCCAGTGCAGGCTGACTTGGCTTTCGCTGCTCACCCCGCGCACTTGGTCTCACTATGCGTGGAGAGGGGCGCAGCACGAGAGAGCAAGAGAGGGGGACCTCGCCGCCCTTTTTTTTCCGCGATCGCTGTCAGACGTGCTTGTGCGCAAGAGAGCCGAGGTGGCTACAGTCTCACAACGCGGTGGTTTGCACGCGGAAACTACAGTATCACTGCTGCAGTGCCGGGCTCATCGCGCCAAGTTACGATTGTATTCTAGCAGCAAGGAGCGCGCTAAGATGCGTCATTGGGCTTCTGTCGTGGTAACTTCCATCTTCGTCTCGCCTGCTTTGTGGGCGCGCGCAAGCAGCTCCAACCATTTCTGCGACGCATCCCCGCGTGTGCTTCGCGCTCTGCGGACCAACGGTTCTCGGACGCAGCGAGGAAGCAAGCAGTAAGCAAGTAGGTCAAGAGAACAGGTGAGCAAGCAGTCCAACTACAGTACCTTTGTTACTGTTGGTATTAACAAACTGGCAAGTGGCCGATCCGTGGAAAGAAGCGCGGGCGTGGGTGGGATCGGCCGTGCGCAGTAGTTTGTCAGCAGCGGAGCGTTTCGCTGAATACCGTAGCAGAGAAGAGTCTGTGCACGGTTTGGGCGCATAGATGCAAGGAAAAAGTGCGTGAGGTGACGACGCAGCGTGGGACCACGGATGCGTGTGCGTTCGCTCGCTCGTCGTGCGCTCGTGCGCTTGTCGTCCGGCCGGCTTGGGTGCAAGAACCAAGATGGGACCGCGCACTGAAACGTTTGGCAGCAAGTTCAAAAGGTTAGCGATAGTAACGCGGCGCAAAGACAGCAGCAGGAATCACCTTGATCCATCGGAGCCTTCTTTGGCCTCCTTCTCCGAAATGCGCAGGCGTGTTCAGTACAAACCAGGTTGCGAAAATGCGGATATTTAGTCAACACGGCATTTGCCGCGTCTCGCAAGTGCGACTCGAAAGAATGCGAAAAAGGGACCTGACTGACTACAGTACGGCAAACTGAACCCAACTGAGTTTCACGCGCCTTCCAGCAAGTGCACACCCGTGTGCAAAGAGGCGCATTTACCAAAACCATTCTCAAGATTGCGAGCTCAAAATACTGATTTACAAAAAAACTGCGTTGTCGATCTCCGTTTGTGGCAAAAGCCTGATTTTGCAGGAATAATTTAAGCCGAGTCCACCTCTTTGCCGCCCAAACTACGGCAATCATGCAAATCTTTTTTGCGATTTCGATTCGCGGACATGGGTGGACGGGCGGTGCACATGTTGAACCGTGCAGAAGATGGACGCGTAGGACCCACCAACCGATTCCAGACCCACACCTCAAAAACTACTGTATAGTTGGCACGAGCAAAGTCAACGAATGAACAAACTACCGGAGCCACTGCCCTGTGAGCCGTGTGCTCGGCAGTTTGCTCATGTCCTCACGCTTATGTCTGCTGTCTGGAGCAGCAACTTCCTCACGCGCTTCTTGAAAGTGGGCGGATCCACCGGTCGTCATGTGTTTTTTCTTCGATAAAGAACACACAAAAGCATACATCCACATTGACCACCTGGAGTTGGCCTCGAGTCCTTAGACGATCCTGCGCCGCAGACGCACGGCGTGCGCGTGTCGACGACCCCAAAAGCGCACTGCGCACATGGCGTTCGCACAGCGAGCAGCAGCTCAGCATGAGTCAGTCGGTCAGTCGTACCAGCGAGATATTCGCGTCCATAAATAGCACTTTAGTAAACCATGTGTTTTCGGTTATTAATTAGCCATCCGAACCGGCTGCAAGCCACTCGACCCCGTCCTGTAACCGGTTTGAAGCGCACGCCCAAAGTAATCTGTCACTCTCGGTGGGCGTGCATGCATGCAGCTCCTCCCTCCCGCAAGCGTGAAGATCCGACCGACCCACGTATCGACCATGGCGACTCCCGCGTGTCACGTGCTCGTCGTGGGCTCCGTGAACGCCGACATCGTCGTGGAGATCGACCGCCTGCCCGTGCGCGGCGAGACCCTCGCAGCCAACCGGCCGGACACGGGCAAGTTCGTGCCGGGCGGCAAGGGCGCGAACCAGGCGGCGGCCGCGGCGCAGCTCGTCTCGGAGCAGCGCGGCCTGCAGACCAAGTTTGCGTGCCAGTTTGGCGCCGACGCGCACGGCGACGCGCTGCGAGCGGCGCTGGCGGCGCTGAACGTGGACAGCTCGCTCGCGGACCGCCCGGCGGTGCCCTCGGGCCAGGCGTTCGTGTTCGTGTACCCGGACGGCGACAACTCGATCGTGATCGTCGGCGGTGCCAACATGACGTGGCCCGCGCAACTGCCCGAGGCACTCGTGGACGCGGTGCAAAGCGCCGCGATCGTGCTCCTGCAGTGCGAGATCCCAGAGTACGTGAACGTGTTGGTCGCGCAAGCGGCCGCACGCGCCGGCGTGCCTGTGATGTGGGACTCAGGCGGCGAGGACCGCAAGATCCCAGACGACGTGCTCCCGCTGATCACATACCTGTGTCCGAACGAGACGGAGTTGTCGCGACTCGCCGGGGCAAGCGTGCAGTCGGTTGAAGACGCGGTCGCGGCCGCGCGCGTGATGCAGGCCAAGGGCGCGCAGGCGCTGCTCGTGACGCTCGGGTCCCAGGGATCCGTGTTCGTGCCGCCTGCGAGCGCCGCTGACGCCGACGTGGTGCACCAGCCGTGCTTCAAGGTCGACCACGTCGTGGACACGACGGGCGCGGGCGACTGCTTCCGCGGTGCGTTCGCCGTTGCGGTCGCCGAGGGCAAGAGCGTGCAGGAGAGTCTGAAGCAGGCGGCGGCCGCGAGCGCGCTGTGCGTGCAGGTCGTGGGCGCTATGCCGAGCATGCCATCGGCCGCCCAAGTCGCGTCGTTCCTGCAAGCGCAGAGCTAGAAAGCAGGCGAGCAAATGGTCACGAACAGCTTTTCATGGCCCAGTTTTGACAGAGCAAGAGAGATAAAGAAACAGAACAATGAAGAGAAAGTGTGGTAGTATACACGAATGGCTGCACGCGTGCTATGCTGCGCTTCCGTCATCGCACCGCGTCCTGCGTTAAATAGCTCTGCGTTTCCCGCTTTCCTCTTGCGCCTCGTCACTCCACGACCTTGACGGACTCGAGCCGCGAGTGCCAGCGCTCGCGGAAACTCTCCTTCCGCGGCTCGAGGCCGCGCGGGACCACTTGGTACACGTCCAGGGACAACTGCAGCTGCGGGACCCGGTGCTGTCCCACAAGCTCGACTTCGCACGGCACGCGGAGCGCCTACGGCCCGTACACTTGGACCCACTCGACGACGCGCGCGGTGACGCAGATCTGGTCGCCGCCGCCGACGTCGCCGACCTCGTTCGCGATCACCTCCGAGAGTCCCGTGTACGTGACTTTGCCCGTGGCCGGGTGGATGCTGTTCACGAGCACGCCGTCGGCCTGCTGCGCATCGTGGACGCCCATGCGCAGTCTCAGTCCGTTGAAGAAGAGCTTCTTCTTCTTTCGGGCTTTCTCGCGGCGCGTGGCTGGGACAAGGTCGTGCAGTTGCTTGGGCCACGCAGCAGTCAGCAGCTGGAACTGCACGTGCGCGCAAAAGTCGACGGCGTCCTGGATCGTGTGGAACGCGAGCTGGAAGGCGTCGCCGCACGTCGTGATCTCGTGGCCGCGGAAGTCGGCGAGGCTCGCGTGCACGATCTGCTCGTGGATCTCGTTCGCGCGCTTCATGACCGCGCCGTCTTCGATGGCCCACAACTGGGTCGACGCCTCGATGTCCGTGTACACGAACACGGGGTTCTGCAACGGCGGGTCCCGACTCGCGGCCGCCGCATGGAGCCACAGACTCGGGCCCAAGACGTAGAACGCCTCGGCGTACTCCTCGGGCACATACCGGCGGAGCGCGCGCAAGAAGCACTCCTGCGAGCACTCGATGGCGATCGCCACGGCCGCGCCCGAGTTGTTGAACAACAGCGTGCTCGTGCCGACAATGAGCGCCGGCGGCGCCTCGAGTCTGTCGAAGTGGCTGCCGAGCAGCACGAGCGACACGATCGTGTACTGGAACGAGAACGCGCCGTAGACGATCATGATGCCCTTGAGGCGCCGGTAGAGCGGCGACGCGACCTGCTCGCCGTTGATCGTCTCGTACTTGCGGCCCGACCACTTGAGGCTCACGAGCACGACCGCCACGTACACCAGCACGGCGAGCTGCAGCATGTTGCCGCTGACGACGAGCCGATACGCGCGCGTGTTGGCGCCGCGGGTGTACATCGTGTACCCGGCTTCGGCGAGGAAGAAGAGCACCGTGAGCACGTGCATCCACTTGCAGTACCAGCGCGCTGTGAGCCGCTCGCGGAGTGCGCCGCGGTCCATGGACTTGCGCGCGAGTACCGAGAGCCCCCACGTCATCGGGAACATCCACAGCGAGCTCGCCATGAGGCACGTGTCGCCCATGAGCAGCACGAACGCCAGCCACGGCCGCGTGAGGTTGGCGATCTCGGTGACGCCGCGCACGCCGAGCGCCGCCGTGTCGACGGTGTCGTCGTCGGCGCGCTCCTGTAACTGGCGGCTGAAGGTGGCGTCGTCCATGAGCAGCACGTCGACGTAGAACACGCCGCGGAAGAGCGCGAGGTAGAGGAACACGAAGAAGAAGATGCAGCGCACGACCGACACGCGCAGCTCCGAATCGCGGTAGATGCTCGTGGCGAGCGCCGCGGACGCGACGCCCGACGCCAGCAGCGAGCTCACGTACAGCAGACTCCACTTGCGCATTCCCGATGTGGCCATGCGGCAGACGCCGGCGCATGCGGTGGCGCTAAAATAAGCGGCAACGCTTCGCGGATGCGACACGCGAGCTTCAGATTTGGAAGGCGCGGTACCCATGATAAGAAGGGAGCGCGACGACGTCCACTATCAAGTAAAGGATTTGGTTATGCGATTTAGAGAGACTTTCAGGCCTCGGCAAGTTGAAGTTGCCGGGAAACGGGCCGTTCCAGATTGACAGCGAGCCACATGGGACTGACTGAATGGAAGCACCCAATCCCACGCCATCGACTCTCCTTTAGTACTGTGCAACCGGAAGATGGCCGCCGCATGCGTGTGGGCGCAATGGAGCTGAGCGCAAGCACTCCCACATGAACCCGCTTGGCCTCTAGACTCTCTACAGGGAGCTCATTTTCGAGCGCGCATGGCGGCTCCCACTGGCAACGTTGCGCTGCAGAGTGAGCAGCGTGCGCGCCAGAACCAGCTCAGTAGGCGTCGTATTCCTCTCGATCCGCGTGCTGACGGGGCTGCCGACTCGACTGTAAACCAGAGCATGCGGGCGCTTACGGCGGAGGCGTTTTCTTCCATGGTGCACACCTGCCAACGGAATTCCACGCTTGCTACATGGCCATCCAAGTGGGTAACCAGCCAGTCTGGAACTGGTTACTGGCTCCAACTGATTCTGCTCCAATGGTCAAACTCCCACACAGGTGTGCTTCTCAGTTGAACCGGTGATTGTTTGGTTTTTGGTTTTGGTTTTGGCTGCTGAACAAATAAAACCGGTTAAATGTTTTCAAATAATTACAAATACAACCACATAGCGTATCCGTAATTACCGTCATCTATTTGCGCGCATTATTCTCAATCGACCGAATATGGCGGCGTTCAAGACGAGCCTCGTGGACCATGTGTTCCGCGGCGTGTGGGAGGCCAACCGCAGCGGCGGCGACAGCGCGCAGGACACGGGCGACGACGACAGCGAGGTCGAGATGGAGTACGACCTCGGCGCGAGCGACGTGCGCGCGCCAGCCGGCAGACTCGCAGCAGCGCCGTCGTCGAGCGATGCGCTGGCCGGCGCCGCGCGCGTGACCAAGATCAGCCAGGACGCGCTCAAGCTCAGTAGCGAGTTGCTGCGGCTGTTCGTGGTCGAGGCGTTCCGCCGCGCGCAGATGGAGGCCATGGTCGACGACAGCCCGACGATCGAGCCGCACCACGTCGAGCAGATCCTCGCGCAGCTGCTGCTGGACTTTTAGGTCCTTCGCATTGGTGGGACTCTCAACTGCTTGCATTGAATCCATTTGCTGCCGGTTAGTGCGTTGGCGTATTTGCTTTTCTATGCGGTGGCTGCTGGCAGTCGCGACGATGAAGGCGCTGGTGCGTCTGTGGTGCTCTTGCTGCCACTCGCTCGACTCGCTTTGAACAGCAACGGGGTCATGGCCTCGATGTGGCGCTTCTGCCGCTCCAAGACGCTGTTTGCGAGAAACGTGCTGTGGCGAAGCTGGACCGGGTCCACTGTTTGCTGCAGGTTGCCGCCGCCGCCGTCGTCGTCGTGCACTGCCACGAGTTGCGCGATCGCGCTGAGAAGCTGGTGCAGTCGAGTGAGGCGCTGCAGTAAATGTTCCAGCGAACGAGACACTCGTAGTTGAGGGTGCATTTTCGAGGTTCAAGTGCGTGAAGCATCCGATGGACAGACTAACATACCTGCTGGACCATCTCGTGAAGAAACTGGGCGTTGTTGCTCAATGCCAAGTGACTGCGGTCTTCGCCGAGGACGCCGTCGTGGCTTCTCATCGAGGGCTCTCCCTGGTACAGACTTGCGCTCTCGAGAAGCGCCAGCAGCGCTTCCTGTGTCTCGGCGCGTTCGTTCGCATTGTGCACTTTTTGCTCAAGCATCGTCTCCACGAGCACCTACAGCCATACAGTAGTTGATACAACTTGCAAAGCAAGAGTTGCTCAAAAGACAGAGCAGCTACCGACCCGTGCTGCGAGGAAGCGTGCGGCGCCAACATCGCGCTCTGCGCGCTCGAGGACTTGCTCCAGCTTGGCGCTGGCCTGAGCGATTTGGAGATCGCACTGTGCGCCAGACGTTCAGCGCGGTTAAGCCCAACTAACTTCATCAAGCACGGCCGAATGCCACACAACTCACCCGCTTGGCTGCATTTTCAAAGTAGCTCTCGACGCTTTGGTTCCACGCGTTTGTCTGTTGAAGCTGCACAACACATACACAATCGTCGGTCCGTTAGTGCCTCCCGTGTTACAGAACCATGAAGTTCACCAAGTCCACCTTTTGCCGTTCTCTGCTGTGGAGTTGGCGCTGCAGCTTTTGGAGTTCGGTGGCTTGCTGCTGCTGCTTGGATTCAGCGCGCTGCAGTTCGTGCTCCTTCGCTTCGAGTTGATGGCGAAGACGCTGCAGTTCCTGCGCGTGCTGGCTCTGCAATGCTGAGTGGATCTGCTGATGCTCGTTGTGCTGCTCGGCGAGTAGCTTCTGCGCGCGTGCGTGCTGCTCGTGCCCAACTGCTGCAGTATGCCGAGCGAGTGTTATCAGCTCGACCCATTTCCTCCACGCCATGCCCTTCGCTCTCGAGGATCCGCGCCATGCGATCGTCTTCAACGCCTGTAGCTTTTTGTGTTGCGCTTGTGTAATCGCATGCCAACGACGAAGGATGCGGGTCAGCAGCGGACTGAAGCGGCGCTGCGAGTGGTGACGTTCAGTGACTTTCGTCATGCGCTCATCCCATTTTTGCTCGTGCTGTTGCTGCGCATGCGCCAACTTTTCTTGGCCGACGAGGTGCTTCGTCCGGCGCGTCCACGTGTAGAAAGCAGTCCGAGTGGATTTCGTGGAGCGACGGCGAGCGATGCTGCGAAGCAAGTGCTGACACTGCCGTACGACCGGGTGCTGGATCCGCCACTGCGTCCACACTCGCAGAACCATTCGATGATCGCGTCGTTGCTGGAAAGCGTCCATGCGGCAGCTCGCCACTTGGCTCGCCATGCTTGCCCACGATTTCCATCGGAAGAAAACATGGTTGTGACGCACACGAGCGAGCTTTTGCTTGAGATTTCGCAACTGCTGCGCGCGCTGCTGACGGCGCTGATGCTGGATGCGAATGTCGCGACGCCAGCGCACGAAGGCGTGGGCCGACGATCTCTTGGCGCTTGTGCTGCAGCGTCTGGTCGATGAGCTGCTGGTGCAGAGCCGTTCGTTGTCGCGGCAACGTTGTTGAGGTCGATACCGCTGGTGACGATACCGCTGGTGACGATACCGCTGCTTGGGACTTGGACGCCGAGCCACGCAGTGAGCGTGCGACGATGGAGGCGAGGCGCGGCTGCGTGGCTTTCTGAGCGACACGAATAGGCTCTGAGAAGCCTGGGAGCGAATCACTGAGGCGATCGATACTCTCTTCAGCATCTTGGTCAGTCTGAGCGTCTTCAGGTGTCAAATTGGGCAGCGCAGACGGTGCCATAGCTCGAGAAACTGGAGCCGGCTTTTCCACCATCGCAGGCAACTCGTCGTCATCTTCTTCGTCGTCTACTGCTTCGTCGCTGGCGAGACCAAGCGAGGCTCTGTCGTCAATACTGTGGTGCTGCTTCTCGTCGGCGCCACGAAGACCATGACTCGCTCGCGATGGCAAGTAGCTGGCGCTGAACGATACTTCGCCATTGAGAACCTGTCAGCATTCGCGTGTGTATTGGCAGCAATGCAGCGTGAGTTGTGTAGATCAAATCAAAAGAATGTGACTGCAGCCACGGAGCTGCAACAATACTCGTGTGTGCTACGTACGCTATTGACCTCCCGAAGTTGCTGCGCGAGGCGCAGTTTTTCCATCTCGGCATAATTGCGCTCGGCAGTCGACAGGTGTGACGAGCGCGACGTCGCCATGCTGCCTCGCTGTGCCGCACCCTCCATGTTCGCTGTGACCATGCGATTCAAAATGGAGTCTCCGAGTGACGATCGCATGGAGTTCACAGCGGAAGACAACAGCGACGGCGGAGGCTCCATGGCCATCGGCGGCGCGCGGCGCTGCCGTCGATTGGCAGCGGTGCTTTGGCGCAGCTTGCGCTCGACGTATTCGCTTAGCTGCGAGTCCGATGATGCGTCCAGGAGGAATTTGCTGAGTTGCGCTCCTTTAGTGGCCGACAAGGCCGACGAAGAAGGTCGTCTACTGTCGACCGTGTTGCTGGTCTTCGCGCCATTGTGTGACGCTCGAAGCGAAGTGGCCGATCGATCGCCACGCAGCGCATTGAGCGCTTTTCGGAATGTCGCCGCGCTGCCTTCAGTTGCAGTCGCCGTGCTTCCTCCAGTCGCAGTCGCTCGCGCAGGCGATGGCCGAGATGGCGACAACGAAGACGCCAACGAGACGTTCGGAGGTGTGAGTTCAAACAGAAGCCGTTGTCCAGCACCCCAAACGCGAGGCGGTCTCCATGGATAACTCTGGCGCTTTCAAGCGGGACGACGCGGCTGTTCAAGTAGCAAGTGCCCTCGCCTGACGCCGAGAACGGCACCAAACTGCACGACGCGTTGTCGGGCGAAACGCTGAGAAGCGCGTGCAGATCGAGCGTCTGCGGCACGACGACGTCGCATTTCGCGACGGAGGACCCGATGAGGTTCTTGGACGATCGCAGTTCGTAAACAAGCGACGGAGACGAAGCCCCGGCACCGGGATCTGCTCGCAGGAACGGCATGTTCGCCAGTAAAGTGACGCCAATTAATACTTGACTCGTTGCGAGGTTGCGACTGTTGGGGGAATGCACTCAATAACAGACACAAATGGGCGCGCTAATCACGCAGAACGAGGAAAGACAAGCAAGAGGGGAGGACATGCATGCGGGAGTTAAAACAGCGAAAGCGCACGCGCCTTTGCCCTGAATTCCGTCTTCATTATTTCCACTCGAGTCCCGCCAGACTGGTAAACGCAGCAAGTCTCGGATCAATCCACCAAATCGGAATAATCATACATTATTCGGATAAAAAGAAAAGAGTCCTGGACGAGATGCTAGAAGCATTTACGCCTTGAAGCGACGGCTGCGGATGGCCTTCTTCTTGAGGACACCCTTCTCGACCTTGGCGACCGTGGACAGGAGCGACCACTTGGCCAACGCGGCCTTCTTCAAGTCGCGGCGGTAGAAGTTGCGCGAGATGTTGGCGCGGATGGTGTTGGCACCACCGCGGGCACCCTTGCGGAGAGGCACGGCGTTCTCGGCCTTGACTGGCTTGCGCGCGGCCTTGGCGATCTTGGTGGTCAAGGTGATCTTCTTGTCGTTCAACGAGAGGTCCACAGCCTTGTTCGACGCAATACCAGAGTACTTGCGCGAGTTGATGTTCTTCAGGTTGAACTTCTCGCTCGAGAATTCATTTCCGTTGCGCTTGACAAGGAAAGAAGAAGTGTTCTTCGTCAACAACCAGGTGAGCGTATCGTTGGACATCTGCACAACCACAAACCACACATGAGCGCCGGTGTTAGTCTTGCGCGGCTCGGTCTTTACAAGTGATTGCGACCATGAGTGCATAAGCGTCGCATCGCATGCAGCCCCTATTGCCCAACCCAAATGTCATGGTCCAGTAGCAACGCAGCAGCTCAGACGATGGATGTTGCAGGAGATACTCCGCTTTGCCTGTTCGACGCTGATGACTGTGTCTGCGTCCGCGCCATAAAGCATCCTATCTCTTGTCGATGAAGCGCGTACTCGCTGATTCTATCGTCTCTGCTGTCAACTGGTCGCCAATGGTCCCGCGTCGCTCTCTGACTTGGACGCTTCGCCAAGCGCCAACGCGCGTGCACCCACTGAATGCTTCTTCTTCTGCTGCTGCTGCTGCGCTCAGCCATGCTGCCGGGAGGGGGGAAGGGGCCGCCTCATGCCGAGAACCCACCTTTTCAATCGCCGTTTCTTCGATGGAAATAATGGGATGCCGCTATTCGCGCCGAGCAGAGCTCTCGGCCCAACCAACTTTTCTCCTCCAATCACTTACGGAGACCATCACTCTGACTGCCACACCACACACACGAGAGCGCAGGCAAATTTACCAAACACACAGGACGTAATTACGATTTTTGCTGTTGTCGATCCCATGAAAGCGTGCTTTGTAAAAAGCGCGTATACTGCGAACCATCATTCTTGTGTGCGCACTTAACAACCCAGGTGCATAGCCACAGGAACACGAGTGTGAACTTAGGTCAGTGCGGAATTGACCAGACCCGCGCATTGCTCGGCTCGCCATGATGAGCCAGACGCTGCTGCGCAATGCGCGCGCGCTCGGGTACGTGCGATGCTCATCGCTAGTGTACTACAGACCCATTTATGTTTATGCACTGATATGTGTGTGCGTGTGGATATGGGCGTATGATGGGTTGCTGACTGCATCATCTTTTGCGCGGGCTTGTGTTGATGGTGCCGTGTCTTCAGAGCGCGCGCCACATTCGCCAGGAGGCCCCAGGGCCATGTCCGCGCTGCGAGCGAGTGGTGCCGAAAGAGTCTGCTCGAGGCGTCGACGGCGCTTCAGGAGGGCAAAGTGACGGCAGTCCAGCTGACGCAGGCGTGCATCGACCAGATCGAAGCCACGAGCAAGTTGAACATGTTTGTGTGGACGGACTCGGCGAAAGCGTTCGAGTTGGCGAAGGAATCCGACGCGCGCCGAGCAGCCGGTCAAGCGAGAGGGAGCTTGGATGGTATCCCTATTGGCGTGAAAGATCTATTCTGCATGGAGAATGTGCCTACGACTGCAGCGTCCAAGATCCTGGAAGGTACGCGTAATTGCGATCGGTTCGGAGTGTCGCGCTCATACCGACAGACTGACGTTCTTGCAACTGTGCGGTGCATTGTGGAATTTGCTAGGATTCGTGGCACCATACGAGTCTACAGCTACAGCGAAGCTGCTTGAACAAGGTGCGATCCCGCTGGGAAAGCTCAACATGGACGAGTTTGCGATGGGCTCGAGCACGCTGTACACAAAATTCGGTGCGACGATCAACCCGTGGTCTGCCGACCTCGACGAGAAGGCTGTTGTAGCCGGCGGTAGTTCAGGCGGAAGTGCTGCTGCTGTGGCGTCAGGTTGCTGTTTTGCTGCTCTTGGATCCGACACGGGTGGATCAGTTCGTCAGGTACGCGTTCTTCCTCGCAAGTGCGTATCTTGATAGCGCCCTCACCGCATCACTATGATGGACGTGCCATTGTTGCGCGAATAGCCTGCGGCATACTGTGGTATCGTGGGGCTCAAGCCGTCGTATGGCCGTGTGTCTCG
>JAADVP010000938.1:0-12886 GCA_023335675.1 Globisporangium solare
ATATCTCGAGGAAAAAACCGGTGTCCTTAAGATTATGGTGCGCACCTTAGCACAAAATAGAAACCAGTTCTAATCCGCACCAAACTCTGTCTATAGTTTGTATGCACTAGATCATACAGTCGCATGTTTCTTATAACTGATACTGTCAACTTCTACCTCTTATAAAGGGTACCCAACCTCCAGTGAGTCCGCTCTCAGATCCAGCAAGCGGATCCGCTCCACCCCTCTCCCATGCTTTTTCACGCTTCCCGATAGTGGACCGCAGTGAACGATTCCTTTCAAAATAAAAAAAGCGCGCGGAATAGTGGCGCCAAGCGCCAGCCATATCGCGACATTCGGACTGACCCGCCATGGACGCGCTGGCGGACGCGAGCGGGCCCTGGACGGCGGCGGCGGCTTCGTCTGCGGGCGAGGCCGAGAACATCGCCGTGTGCATCCGCGTGCGGCCGCTGAACGAGCGCGAGGTGCGCAGCCGCGACGTGAACGTGCTGCGCGCCATCAACGCGATGAACATCATCTCGATCACGGACGCGGCCGGCGCGCCGCTGGGCGGCAAGCACAACGTGTTCCAGTACGACCACATCTACGACCAGCAGAGCTCGACGCAGCATATGTACGACCAGGTGGCCAAGCGCATCGTGCGCTCGACGCTCGACGGCATCAACGGCACGATCTTCGCGTACGGTCAGACGTCGTCGGGTAAAACGTACACGATGCAGGGCACGACGCCGAGCGAACCAGAGCACGCGCCGAGCTCGCCGGGCATCCTGCAGCTCGCGGTCGAGGACATCTTCAGCTACATTGAGAGCTGCGCCGACCGCGACTTTTTGCTGCGCGTGTCGTTTGTCGAGATCTACAACGAAGTTGTCAAGGACCTGCTCAATGCGAGCGAGAAAGGCAACAACCTCAAATTGCGCGAAGATCCGCGCAAGGGCGTGTACGTGGAGTGCAAGGAGGAGATCATCACCAACTACGACAGCATCCTGCAGCTGCTCGAGCAGGGCAACCTGCGCCGCACCGTGGGCCAAACGGCGATGAATGAGCGCAGTTCGCGCTCGCACAGCATCTTCCGCATCGTGATCGAGAGCAAGCAGAAGTCGGCGTCGCGCCGCCAGTCCGAGGACGACGTGAACGGCGCCGTGCTCGTCGCGTGCCTCAGTCTCGTGGACCTCGCGGGCTCCGAGAGCGTGCGCAACACGGCGGCCGAAGGGATCCGGCAGCGTGAGGCCGGCAATATCAACAAGTCGCTGCTTACGCTGTCGCGCGTCATCAATTCGCTCGCGAGCTCTTCGTCCGGCGGCCAAAACGCGCCATTCCGAGACAGCAAACTGACGCGGCTGCTGCAAAACTCGCTCGATGGGAACACGCGCACGCTGATCATCTGTTGCGTCACGCCGTCGGATCAGTACTTGGACGAGACGAAGAGCACGTTGCAGTTTGCAGCGCGCGCGAAAACGATCCAGACGTCGGCGTCCGTGAACGAAGTGCTGGACGACCAAGCGCAACTCAAGCGCCTCAAGCGCGAGGTGCACGAGCTCAAGCAGCTCGTCAACAACGAAGCCTATAATGCGTTGAAAGCGGAGAACGAGGCGCTCATGCACGAGAAAAGCCTCCAGAAGGAGGAGTATGCGCGCCTCATGGGGCTGATCCTCACGAGCGGCACGACGCGCACAGGGCCGTCGAGCGACAGCAAAGTGAACCAACGCACAAAGCGGTCGCGAGAGACGTGGTGTCCGGGTGATTTCCCCGCGAGCGTGACGTCGTTGCGCAACAGCGGGGAGTACCGCGCGTCGGTTTTTGCTTCGCCCAACCCGCAGCCCCGAAAGCGTCAAGACACTGACAGCGGGTCAAAGGAAAACATTGTGCCTCAGAACCTTTTGAGCGCGCTTGAAGACGAGATGGATGACGACGACGACGACGGCGACGGCGACAACAATCAAAGGGACAGTGGATCGCATCGGTTGCAGCTGCTGAGCTCCACGCTGCTTCAAGTGTTCGAGTTGGCGCTGCAAAATTATCGCGGCGAGGGCGACGAAGCCCACGATCGACTCAGCGCGGTTGTGGAGCAGGTGCAGAGTCTGGTCCCTGGTGAAGACGCGCTCGAGCGGCTCTCGGAGCTGCTGCAGGAGCTGAAGTACGTGGTCGATCTCGGTGGGGAATCGGAAAAGCTTCGAGGCGCGAACGAGCTGCTAAACATGGAAATCGAAGAGCTCCGCCACAGATCGAGTTTGTTGGCGAATCCGTCGAACCTGTCTCAGCCTGGTAGTGAAGACGCAGAGAAGCTGAGAGCGGAGCTAGCTGAAGCGCAAAAGCTCCTTGAACGAGAGCACGAACTCGTCGCCGAGATCTCGAAACAGAAAGAAGCCCTGGAGAAGCAAGTTGCTGAGCAATCAGAGGAATACGTACAGCAAATTGAAGCATTGCAAGTCGAGATCGACGAGAAGCAAGCGGTGTTCGCCGCTGAACTCCAGGGTCTTCAGAGTGCGCTTGTAAAGAAAACGGAGCAGGCTGAGCAGCTGCAAATGTTGCATTCCGACAATGATGCGAGTGGTGCTCTGGCAACGACTGCGCAACAAAAGGTCGAAGCTCTTCAGCAGCAGTACGAAGTGGTTCAGCAAGAGATCGCGAAGCTGAAGAAAGCGGAAGAGGGAATGCTGAAGGCTCACGAAAGCGTGCTGCTTGAGCTCGAAGCAAGCTCCAAGAGTACGATCGACGAGCTTTCGCAGCAGCTGGAGAGTGCGTTTGTGGAAGTTGAAGAGCAGAAGCTGCTTCGGAGTGAAGATGTGTCGAGACTCGAGAAGCAGCTCCAAGCCCAAGCCGCGGAGTTTGCAGAAAAGCTGGCAGTCTGGAAGGACCGAGAGACTGAAAGCGCAGAGTACGCGTCGCTGGAAGATGGAGAAAAAGAAGCTCTTCGCGATGAGAGAAATGCGCTGGAAGGGATGCTTCAGGAGATGGAAGAAGCTCGCTCTGGACTTCAGTCGAGAGTGGAGCAGCTGGAAGGCGAACTGAGCTCTATGAAAGCAAGCAGAGACCAAGACGCTGGGTCTACGCTCGATGAGACTCAACGAGAGCTGACCGAGTTGCTGAAGGCCGAGAACGAGCACCTTCTCTCTGAACGAGCCAACTTGACCGACGCCATGATGGCGCTGGAGGAGCAGTTGCAACAGACAGCAAAGTATCATTCGGACCTCGATGCGCAGGTGAAGCATTTGATTGAGGAGAAGAGCGCACTGGCGGAAAAGATCACTGGACTGGAGGCAGAGCTGAAAAAAACTGGTGACCAAACCAATCAAGAGAGCGAACCGGCTGGCCAAGTGCCAATTGTGCAGCAAATGAACCCTGAAATCAGCGACGGCAAACTTGCTCTCGAGCTGCAGAATCTGTTACAGGATATGACAAAGCTGCAGTTTGAGCTCGAGCAGGTGACGACCGAAAAGCGTGAGTTGACACACGCAATGGAGCAACTCAGGCAAGAATTGGAAGCTGCGAAAGCAGGAGATCTCGAGAAGCAGGCAGCCTTTGACAAGGAGAAGCAAGCGCTCGAGGAGGAGCTGGAGCGCCTGCGCACCGATTTGGAATATGCCGCAAACGAAAAGGAGGCAAGTGATATCAACATCCAGGATCTGAACGAGGAGAGAGTGCTGCTAGCTGAATCGATCCAGGCTGTGAAGCAGGAGATGGACCAGCTGCTGTTGAAGACGAGCAGCAAAGCGGAGCGTCTGGAGATCGAAGTGGTTGAGTTGCGCATAGCGAAGAAGAAGCTTGAAGAAGAGGTGGATGCGCTGACGCTGAGCTTGCAAACTGCACAGGAGGAAAAGGCGACGCTGGCGCAAAAGAAGCAAGAGTACGACGAAGACAAAGAATCGCTGCTTGCAACCGTGGCATCGCTCGAAACGCTGGAGTCAAAGCTTCAAGAATTGCTGGGCGAAAAGGAGACCCACGCCGATCAAGTTGCCGCGTTGGAGAGTAAGTTGGCTTCAGTGTCTGCTGAGAGCGTTCAGCTGCAAGAAAAGGTTCGAGTGTTGAGCAATGAGAAGCTGATGTGGCTCCAACAGAGCGCGTCGAGTGAGGATCTTCAACAAGAAATCACTGCAACAAAAGAGAAGCAATCGCGTCTCGCGCTACTGGTTGAAGAACTGGAGACGCGATTGGCCCACAAGAGTCACGACAGCGACCACAACCAAAGCCAAGTGGCCAAGTTCGCCGCGGAAATTTCCGAGTACGAGACCACAGTTGCAGAGCAGGCGAGTGCGATCGAGCAATTAAGTGCTGAGCTTGTTGAAAACGACGAGGAGCGAAGCGCCTTGCAAGCCAGGATCGATGAGCTCACGCTCGCTGAAGATCGGGCTGCGGAGCAAGATGAAGTGATTGTGCAGCTGAGGACGTTGAATGAAGAGTATGCGTCCAAGGTGTTTGTGCTCGAAGAAGTCAAATCGGAGTTAGAAACGACGATCGAGCAGTTGAACGGCGTGCAGTCGAAGCTGGATGGGGAAAGTGGAAACCCCGGTCAGTTTGAGGAGCTGCGCATGAAACTCATGGCCTTGGAGGAGGAAAAGAAGAAGCTCGCTTCGGAGTTGGACCGCGCCTCAAGCGAACGAAACGACTTGATCGAAGAGCTCAGTGCGCTCGAGTCCCAGTTGATGGAGGAATCTCAAGAGAAGCTGAGGCTCACAGCAGCGTCGGAAGAGCTCGAGAAGAAACTTCACGACCTGAAATCGAAGCAAAAGTCTGCAAGCGCTGGCGGCGATGCCAGTGAGAATGTCGACTCGCTCCAGCAACGACTCGAGATCGAAGCCGAACTCCGCGCGACCTTGGAGCTCGATGTGAAATCCTACGAAGACACGCTCACTGTACTACGGAATGAGCTGAAAGACAGCTCCGACACGATTGCAGATCTATTGGAGAAGCTGAAGGCCATGGAAAGCGAAGTCGAGAGCACGAGGCAAGCAAGAGAAAGAGCTGAAAAGGATACTGAGGTTGCGCGGGTGTTGATGCAGCGAGCGAAGGAGGAGCAAGAAGAGCTTCGCTTCCAGAACCAGCAGCGTGTGCTTTCGTCTGAAGGAAAAGATTTGGCTATTCATGACACGATTGAGGCGCTCAAGCGGGAGCTCGCGGATGCCAAGCAAAAGCTTGAGAGCAAGCGACGTGAGTTGGATGAGCAGACCCACCAGCGACTTGAATCCTCGGAAGCAAACGATTCGGCGTTGCAAATGACCATCTCGGATCTCCAGCGCGAGTTAATTGATACGCGGAAGCAGCTCGCTGTGCAGGAAGATGAGTGGAAGTCGAAGCTCCTGGAGGCTGAAGAGCAAGTCGGTCACATGAACGACGAGCTGGATCAGAAGAGAGACGAACTTGTGCGACTGGAAGAGGTGGCTGCGAATGCACAAAGTGAGCTTCGCAGCCTGTCGGAAGAGCTGGGTCATGTCCAGCAAGCGTACTCTGGATTGCTGCAATCGAAGGACGAGGTCGAGAGGCAGCTGAGCGAGAACGGCTCGAAGTGGAGAGCAAAGGAAGAAGAACTGAGTCAGAAGATAGCGGACGAGTTGCTGAGTTTGAAGCGCGCATACGCCGACATCGCGCAGCAAAAGGAAGAGCTAGAGCATCAGCTCGTTGAAACTGATGCCCAGTGGCGTGCCAAGGAGCAAGCGCTCGGCCAGAAAGCGTCAGCTGAGATGGACAGTCTGCGTGAGCAGTACCAGGAAGCTCAGGAGGAACTGGATTCGTACCAAAAGTACGCGGATGACGAGATCCATAAACTGCGCTCGTCCATCGCAGCGACCGAAGTGGAAATTGAAGAGACGAGCCGCGCGTCCCAGGCACAGCAGGAGGCGCTGAACGATCGCATCAAAGAGCAAGAAGAGTGGATGGCCCGCCTCAAGACCAAGCACGATGAGCTGGAGACCGAGTACGCCGAGTTGTACGCAGATCGGAAGGCGCTGGCCGAGAAGCTCGAGAAAATGGAGTCTTCGCACGATGCCATGACGGATCAACTCCAGAGTGAGCTGCGTGACATGACGATCAAGTACGAGCAATTGGAAGCGAGATTCACAGAAGCCACTGAGAATGCAAAGGAGCTCAAGCTGACAATGGAGAAACTCGAAGGCGAAGCGTACCAGCATCGCAACGAGCTCGAAGATTTGTCGGAATCGCTCAAGTCTGCGCAGATGGAGACGCTGCATTACCAGAAACAGCTCGTCGGCGCTCAATCGGGTAAGGACGAACTCGAGAAGATCGTGGAGACCCAAAAGAAGCGCATCGACAAGCTCGAGAAGGTGAAGATGACGACGGAGACTCTCGATCTCTTCCGCAAGCTCAAGAAAGACCGCGAGGAGTTGCAGATCAAGGTGCAAGCGCTGCAGGACGAGCTCGCAGCTACGGCGAAATCCAAACTCCGATCCAAAGAAGCCTTCGAGCAGCAGCACATGCGCTTGATTCAGCAGAAGGACGAAGAGCTCGAGGTGTTCAAGCAGCAGGTTGAAGAACTCGAAGACGCCGTGAAAGCGGAGAAGGAGCGAAGTGCCCAGATAAAAGCGGAGCGGAAGTCTTCTGTGCGGGATGTGATGGAGAAATCGCAGCAGGAGATTAGCGACATGCAAGACTTGCTGCGCGAGAAAGCTGGCCAAGTGGAGTCCCTCGAGCAGCGCGTGGAGACTCTCGAGAAGGAAAACGTCGACATCCTGGAGCAGAAAAGCGGCAAAGTGACGTATCTGGAGCAGGAAAACCTGGAGCTCCTCGTCGAGAACCGGAAGCTGAAAAAGCGTCTGGGGAGTCAGCCCCTGGACCGTGGTGCCTCCTCTGTCCTCGGAGATCTTCCTGTCTACGACGAGTCTGCTGCAGCGAAAGCTACGACCGACTTGGCCGCTTCACCTTCGGCCGTTCGCCAAGACACGTCGATGAGATCGAGCGCTGTGGCCGACGAGAAGAGCGCGGAAGCACGGACTCGCGCCGGCGGGTTCCTGATCTCGTCGAAGGAATCGTCCGCTGCGACGACGGAAGAAGAGGAAGAAGATGCGCGGCCTGCGTGCGCGCAGCAATAGAGACCGCATCTCTTTTTTCGATGTCCAGTTTGATTTTGTAAGCAACTAATTAAGTGAATTAAATGTCAATTGGATACGAGGCCATGACCGTCGGACCAAAGCCAACGAATGACGACAATAACACCCAAAAGTGTGGAGCGCACATGCATCTATTTTATTTAGTACGAGGATACGAAGAAAGGGCACACGAGCGAGTGCAGCCGGCGCGGTACGTAGCTCCTCAGCAGCATCGCCGTGCTGCGGCGAAGACTAAATGACCGACTACCAATTGGTGTCTCCGTGGGCGGTCTCCGCTTCGCGCTCCTCTTCGTACTCGATCTCGACATAAGGACCAGAGCCTGCAGCACACAACAACACACAACATTAGCACCAGAGCCTCGTCTACTGCACACGCGCCAAGGAAAGATCGACGTACGCTTCTTCTGCTTCTTGGCCTTGGCGGCGCCCGCGGAGGACGCGCCTGGGGACTTTCGCTTCTTGCTGGGCGCCTCGTCCTCGCTCGAACCCTCGTCGTCGTCGTCGTCGTCGTCGTCCTGTTCGCTGTCCTCTTGGTCGTCGCCGAGGTCCTCGAGGTCGCTCTCGTCCTCGTCCAAGTCTTCGACGTACTCGACCTGTCCGTCGTCTTCGTCCTCGGACTCCTCCTCGAGCTCCTCGTCGTCCTCGTATTCCTCCTGCTCGCTTTCCTCTTCGAAATCCTGGCGCTCGCCCTTCTTGTCGAGCACCTTGGCGAACTCGCGCTCGGGGAAATTATAAATATCGCCATACGTGCCCTTCTGCAGGCGCTCGAGGAGCTCTTTCTCGATCGAGTTGTCGAGCTTCGCGGCGGACTCGGCCTTCTTTTCGCGGCGCTTCTCTCGTCGCTCGATCTTCTTGTTGATGACCACGAGTTTGGGCTTGGTCTTCATGCGTAGCTTGCGCATGCGCATGAGGTACTGGTGGATCTTTGTGAGCCGCTGCTTGTTCTTGTGGATCATCTTCTTGGGCCAGAACTGCAGCTGCTCGTCGATCTGCGTGAGCGACTTGGTGTAGTTCTTGGACAGCTTCACGCGCTCCCATAACCGGTTCGGCGTGTGCGCGCGCTCGATCGTCTTCATGTACAGGTAGCACACGCCGTCGTGCTCGCGCACGGTCGCGTATCGACTGTTGGCCAGCGGACACGCGTTGCGGTTGCACAGCCCCGAGACGTTGTACTCGTTGCGGCAGAACATCGCGCCCGTGCCAGGCAACCTACACACACATACTTATCAGCCACCCATGCCGTTCGCCTTCACGAGCGACAGAGCAAAGCGGCGCAGCACGTACTTGCTCTTGAAGGAGCAGAATTGGTTGGAGATGACGCCCCAGATCACTTCGTCGTGCTGCATGGCGGCGGGGAGAACGGGCTACGAGCACGAGCGCGAGAGAGATGCACGCGAGGCAGGAGGTTCCGAAACGATGCACTCTTCGTGCGAATGCGCGGCGCCACTGCGGCGATACCAGGTGCACGAGGACGTTGCAACCAATCAGTCCCAAAGGGCCAGGTGTCCCGCTGATTGGCCAAAAGAGAGGTTTTATGACCAATGATTTGAAGCGAATATTCATTTCGTCCAATAAAAGGAGAGGAACCGCACTGGGCAAAATGAACCTTCGGAACGGCGCATTTTGCGTACCAAATGGCCCAGCGCCCTGAATGGCAATGAGCCCTGACGCGTACGAGGGCTTTACGGCAATGAAATGGCGCAGTGCCTCTTGCCCAATGGATTTTCCATGCAGCAACACTGCGGCGATAGAACGCTCCGCGATGCGCGGCTCCTTTTTTGTTGGAATTCTGCGATTTGTCAGCATTAAAAGCACACGATACGCTACTCTCTTTCGCGGAGCTCCTCCCTCTGCAGCATCGTACCAAGTACTGTCGCTCTCTTGCAATCTGTGTGTGTCTCTCTCACACCATGCGTCCACATACAAATAAAATGGGCCACTCGCGGCAGTCGCTATCTCTCTATAGCTGCTTCTCGGCGCCTCGCGTGTTCGTAACGCTGGAGGGGGCCTCCATCTTCATGAGCAGCTCAATGTCGTCCGAGATGCTCTTAAAGTCCAACTTTGGACTGAAGCGCTTGAATGGCACACCATCGGGACCGATCAAGAACTACAGCGTGCATGCACAATGAACAACAAATCAGCATTTGCGCCCAGCGAATACAGGCCGCTCAATATACGAAAAAAATAGCACATACCTTTTCAAAGTTCCAGCTGAGGTCTGCGCGCGACACTGGCATCCAGATTAATCGCATCGGGTGCGAAAACACGCCGCTGGGCGACGACATCTCGTCCATGAGCGTGCGGTCCGCAGGGTACGGCAGCGATAGCTTCAGAAAGTTGAACACTGCGTGCGCGTTCGCACCGTTCACTTCCATTTTCTCGGTCAACTTGAACTTGGGCTCAAACCCTTTCCCAGGACGAATGTGCTTCAAACTGGTGTAGATCTCATCGCCATTCAGGTTCTCCTGGTGGCCAAACTGGTTGCACGGGCAGCCAATGATGACCAGGTCCGGGTACCTCTCGGCCAGCTCGTTCATCTGCGTGTACGCCTTCGTGGTCGAGTTGCAGTGCGACGCGACGTTCACGAGCAAGATGACCTTGCCGGCGTAGTCGGCCAGCCGGATGTACTCGCCGCCCGTGAGCGAGCGGAACGAAAACTGGTGCGCGGTCTTGCGGCGCTGCTGCTGCAGGGACGCGTTGGGCGGCGTGCTGGGGGAGCTCGCAGAGCGCTCGCGGCTCAGCGACGGCATGGAGGACACGGGCACGGCGACCGGGATGTTCTGCAAGTACTGTTGCTGGTTCTGGTGGTGAAAGTTGCTGTTTGGCTGGTGTGCGTGCTCATCTCCGCTGTCGCATCCGGAGCCCGGCGGGAGCTTCATCATCGTGTTGATCGGGGGAAAAAGAACCAACTGGGGGTGCGTGCCTATGTCCAGGGAAGCGTGTGCACACGCGCGAAGCTTTGCGGTCCCACACGCGCACGCTTTGTACGAGGAAAGAACCAAACTGCGGCGTCAGGGCGCCAAGGCACGCATGGCGCGCGGGCCTAGTTTAAGGTGTCGTGTACCCCGTTAAACTAGGATTGAAGATGCAGAAACAGACACGATGCCAAAAAACGTACTGCCTATTTTCGCTAAAGTTGACGTTCTTTAGGTGAAGATGGAGGAGCGCAAGCTCCAGCGTGAACTTTACAAGGAGACGCAGAGAGTCGGTCCGATTAATGGCGCTTGATGGCGCGTGACACATTTTGTAAAAGGGCGGAAAGCCAGCGAGCGATGCGAATCCGAGCGAGCTAATATCCTGCGCGGTCGATACGTTTCTGTTCTGTTCTGAAGGAAATCTCGCTGCTCAAGATCTGAATGTCTCCTATACAGTCCCTTAAAGTATTTTTATGGCCGCTGCGTACTTACGACGCAGTTGCCCCACGTCCAGTGTTTGGTCCTTCTTCCACTAGAGCGACCTGCTCCTTGCACAGTACAGTGTACTTTGTTCATCACTCGCCTCCACGACAGACATGGGTTGATTGACCCCGTCGCAGGTTCTCGAATGCCCTGCAGCACGCAGTTGCTCTCTGGTCGGACATTGCCACGCCGAGGAGGGCGAAGTCACCAACGAGTGCATATTTTTACTGCTTCAGACTCGGCGTGTGAGTGAAGTTGGTACATGCATGAGTGAAGGCTGAGGATGGACTTCTTTATGCCCCCTTGCTGGAGAAGATTGTTTTTCTTGGAGAGAGCTCGATGTGTACTGTAAAGCGCACTTAGCCGCTGCGTACCTTGTGAAGATCGGTTCTGGCTCGTTGAAGAAAGACAGATCATCGAGTCACCAGTCAGTGGGCCGCGAAAATACTCAGAATAGGGGCTTCAACCGCAACGAATATTTCCCCATTCCTCACATATCCACTTCCGCGTGGACCTGACGAATAACTGGCACGCGCTCCCTATCTGCCAGTATCACATGTTGCAAAGGCACTCGCTGCTGGGGCGATTAAAACGCAGCGAGCAGGAGGTGTTCACTATAAGAACGCACCAGCTCAGCAAGAGCCCAACTGCACGCGCGTGCAAGATATTATCACGGAATTATCATCGCGTGTGCGGCCCCTAGAGCCCGCCTGACGACCAGCGAGGAGCTTCAAGCAACTCGGAATCCCAGCACGATCGGCCAGTTCAGGATTAATGCAACGAGTACACAGAATCCAGGCACAGTACAGTGCATGTATCCACTATGACAACTCGAACAACGAAGAGCTACGATCCGTGATTTGAGCGAACACTATGATAATCTAAGCATGCACATTTGGAGTGACTGCGTGGGGGCTGCACAACACAAGATGCGCGAATGGGATGTGTGGAAAAGCGAGACGTTCGTATGCCATTTGACTATGCACGCGTTGCCACTAAACAACGCAAACTTGCGCGTAAGCCACTCGCTCATTCACAGCCAAAGGCTATGTTGACCAAGGCTTCGGTCTTGCGCTCGTACTCGATGCGCAGCGGTCGCTCTTTGCCTGCATTCACGAAAATGCGGCTCACGAATCGTTTCTTCACGATGCGGTTCGCAACCACTGCGCGCGACCGCGAGAGGCATAGCAAGAAGAACGAGTTTATGTGCGCACGGAACTTGAATGGCTGCAACGGATTCTCCGCACTCAAAGCAGCTTTCGTGCCGTCGGCGCACGTTGCATTCGTGCTTTTGGAATCAAATGGAGCCGCATAGACGTCCGTAACGTAATATACTGGGTAATCATTCGCGCTTACGTCTCGAGCACTGACGCCTTCGTTGTAGTGCACGCACAACGCGACGAATGGATCCTGGTCGTACCCGCTGTTGTAGTTTCCGCCTTCGATCGTGCCGCGAGGACAGGCTATCGGGAACCGTGTGTCGCTTTGAACGACTTGGACCGTCGTGATCAATCGCAGAGGCTTGATTGGATTCCATCTTCGATACGCTGTTGGACGGAAGTAGTGGTGCGTGGTGTAGAAGCCAGGAGCGTGGTCTCTGTGATCATGGCTCTTCGGTGTGAGGTCTGCGTCAATAAGAGAGACCTTCTTGGCTTCATTTTCGAGATAGAGAATCACTCCGTCTTCTGTGCTGGGTCCAGGCGGATCGTTCCTGTGCGCCACGCAGAATGAATCGTTACCGATGTAGCTCGCCGCGTCGACCCAAATGTCCGATCTTCTGTGTTGATTTGTGGCTGCAATGCTGTTGACTCTCCAGCATTTGATCCTTGGGTTTGCTTGTTTGTCTACGGCACTGCGTCGAAACGCCAAGAACGAGCTCGCGAGGTTTCATCCGTGCTCTTCATCCGCTTGGTACTCTCCAACTTGATACTTGGTCGCGAACGGACAGCACCTCTCGAGCACATACACAGGGACCATTTTGTCCCTCTCGCACTTAAGTGTGTCAACAGAAGCTGCTGTGTCGTGGGGCAGCAGCGCTAGTGCCAGCGACGATACCACTGCGAGAAACTTTGACACGCGATTCATGTCTGCAAGTGCTTGCTCTATTGCTTGAGTCAATGAATCCGTCGACGCGTGGATGGCACTGGAGGGAATTCGAGACTGGCGATGGCTGCGACCTCGTAGACGCCGCATTTGCCATCGACAAACCAGGAAGCGAATAAGAGCAGCGCACCGAGCAACGCTGATCACCGTTCTAAGTGACCGATGATGAATGGATGTACTTTTCCGTTCTGAATTCCCTCCCTTGTCCGTCGTGATTCTTTTGATACACGAGAAGAATCCGTTCAGATTAGTCTGTATTGCAGTCTCCACATTATTCTCTTACATGGTTCTGGATCGTTTGCACTGTTTGTGCCTTTTGTCTGTTCC
>JAADVP010000939.1:0-12879 GCA_023335675.1 Globisporangium solare
ACACAATGGCTGTTTTGGTACAACTGTAAATCGAGACGTCAACGCTTCCCGCAACATTCTCCTCCTTCTCCAGTGTCAAATGCAAGGCACGCCACGACCCAAAGTGTTTTGTAGAGGAAAAACAGTGATTACATCAACGTGTCCACGAGTGCCTTCGGGAGGCTCGTAAAAATCCCCCTAGGATAGCCACATCTTGCTTGGCATTTGGGCGAACGACTGAGAACAAGAATGGGGGTACATCTCAGCAACTTTGTCCAAACTCCATTGCACACACACCGTGGTATTTGTGTATTTGTTGTGTACTGCAATGGAGTTCTCCTGTTTATTTGCGGGTCGGCAAACTCACGCAAGTAAGTCCGGACACTGTCACGCATGCAAAAAATTCCAACTATATTCAACATCAAAGGTATGCCGCATTACCAAGGCTTTGAGCATCAGTAGTTTGTAGCAGCACACAAGCTCCCGTCTCTCAGCTATCCCCTTTTAATCCACTCTTCACATTCTTATCGTATTTAACAGGGTATCACATAATAAACACTCTGCCAACGGCCCGCTACCCGATCGATATAGACAGCTAAACCGTACACATCCACCGTCCACAGCAGCGCTTGTTCTTGTGCGCCACACTGAACATTTGGCGCGCGCAGCAAGAGGAGAGAACTTGCGATGGCGGCGCTCGTGGAGATCCGCGCCGAGAACGAGCGCATCAAGGAGGAGATCCACGCGCTCGTGATGCGCAACACCAAGCTGCAGCGCGAGATCCTGACGGCGACCACGACGCGCGAGCTCGCGGCCGTCAAGGGCTCCACCAAGGTGCAGGAGCTCACGGACGAGCTCAACGCGCTCGACGACGAGCTCACGAGCGTGCGCGCGCAGTGCGACGCCATCCACAAGGCCAACGACGCGCACAAACACGCGCCGACCGACCTCGAGCGCCTGGGCGAGGAGATCTCGAACGAGTCGTCCATGTCGTCGACGCGCTTCCGCCGCATGTCGAGCGCGATTCTGGGCACCAGCGGCCCGATCAGCAGCCACGGGAAGCCGGTGCTCGCGCCCATGGGGTTTCCGGACAAGGAAAAGGAGCGGCCGCGCGGCATGTCCGTGGCGAACGCGATCCGACGAGGCTCGGTCATGATGCGGTTCACGAGCACGCTCGCGAAGAAGGCGTCGAGCTCGAGCTCGAGCTCGAGTCCTGCCGCCGCCCACGACAACGAGAGCGCTGACGACAGCGACGACAACCGCAGCGTCAACATCGACGAGATCAGTCCGATGCCGAGCCCGTTCACGCCGAGCTCGAGCGGCTCGTCCGTGCGGTCCACCACGAGCAGCAGCAGCGGGAGAAGCGGCAGCGGACGAGGCGGCCGTCCGCCGCAGAGACCGCAGAACGCGAGCGCCAACGTGCTCATGTACAAGTCGACGGACGAGAAGAAGAGCCTCGTGGACTCGAACCCGCTCCACTTGAACAACTTCCGCCGCCGCGAGCGCTCGAGCCGCAAGCTGCTCGAGACCGAGAACAACCGGGGCAGCGCGTCCACGCCGCCCCAGTAAGCTGGGTGGCCATTTTGCTGTTGTAGATTATTTATCGTCGTCATATTGTGAGTCCCACGTGCCAAGTTTTCTTTCAAAAACAAAAACAAAGCAGCTCCGAGAAGCCTCATGGTCGCCAACCATCGCCTCCCGGTGCTTTCATTCATTCCTCTTGCCGCGATCGAGTCTATTCCAAGTCATGACAGGGGGTGGGAGGCAAATAAAATCTTCTACGCCGCCTAGGCAACATATGTACACTATCGGATAACACACACAACAACAAAAACAAAGCGCATGTGGTTCCGCTTCTCTTTTTTTTTTCTTCTTCCTCTTCCCCGTCGCCTAAGGCTGCGCAGGAGCGCCGTTGGCGCCAGCGGTGCTGGACGACTTCTGACGCGCGAGCTTCTGCGCCTTCAGCGATGCGAGCGTCGGACGCTCAAACTGCGATTTACCTAACTTGCGGTTCACGTAGTACACGCGGCCCGTCGATCGAGACACCTTGGCTTCCCACCCAACAGGCAGCGACACCTCTGGAAGCGCATCCAAGTTGAATGATTCACGGATCGGTCGGTCCTTGTTCAGCGCCGCCAGCTGAGGACGGTCCGAGTCCTCGCCCTTGCTGCCCGATCGCTTGCCCTTCGACGTGTTCGTGTTATACATCGTCTTCACAGCTGCCATCTTGCCCTTGAGGTTCGTCATCGCACCCGTCACACCGCTCTCCATGCTCTTCACAATGGTGTTACGTGGCGCGGCCGTGATCGAATCCGCCTGGCTAGATGTCATCGTGCCGTTTGGCGAATCCTCGCCGTTCGAGTCGCGGTCCTCGTGGCCATCACCGTTTTCAGCCTTGGACTTGCTCCAGAACTTCGCCTTCGGGATGCTCATGGATGGAAGCTTAGGGAAGTGACGCTCCGAAGGGCGCACGTCCGACGTCTTCGAGCCGGTCGGGTCGTCATCGCCAGTCAGCGAGTCGAAAAGCACTTCAGACTTCTTTTCCTTCTTTGAGCCAAGCGTGCGGAAAATCGAGCGCTTCTCCTTCGCCTTCTTCTCGAACGTCACGTGGCCGTTCGCCTGGAGCTCGTGCACGTGCTCCGACAACTTCGCGTTCTCAGCCTCCAATTGAGCGATGCGCTTGTCCTTCTCGCGCACAGTGTCCTCCAACTGACGAACCTTCACGTGGTTACCGGCGTGGCTCATTTCCTTCTCCGACTTGTACTTCTCGACCTCGGCCTTCAGAGCCTTCACGGCAGCCTTCAGCTCGTCGTTCTTCGTGCGGAACTTCGAGTTTTCTTCCTGAAGCTTCTCAATCATGCCGCCAGCATCGGCGATGACAACATTCGACGCGGCAACGACACTGGCACGACGTGGTGGCACCGGAGCGTCGGCAGCCGTAAGACTCAGGCGCTCTTCTTGTAATCTCGCGTTGCGCTCTTGCTCTTCTTGAAGGCGGGCCTTCAGCTGTTGCAGTTGGTAGACCATATCGGCCTGCAGCTTCTCTTCTTGGAGAGCAGCAAGGTACTTTGGTCGCTGGATCTTCATACGCACCATGGCTTGCACGCGAATGATCATCGAGCGCAATTTCGTGTACTTGTGACTGTTGAGAGATACAATCGATATTGTTTAGCATACGCGATCGCGGTCGCGTGCACAACACAACGAAGCAATTCAAATCAAGACTCACCGCAAAACAAACCCACGCACGTAGCGCTGGATAATCACAGCGTAGTGGTTGCTTCTCACTTCGGTATAGTACTTGCGTCCTTCAATGCCTCTCCAGCGTGCTTGGGCCTGGACGAGACCATTCATGAAAGTGTTGTATCTTCTCATCGCAATGACGCAACGAATAACAGACTATCATGGAGCAAGCGAGGGGGAAAAAGAAACAAAATTAGCACAAATCCGCAGCAAAAGTGGCATACAAGAAAGCGTACCTGCAGTTTGATGATCGCAGCCAGTTGTCGAACGTATTTGATTCTCTGTGTGAAAGTCTTCATGACGCCCTGGAGGTACGTCGCCTTGGCGTCCAAGAACTTCTTACGGCGGTCCTCGAGCTCTTCAAGGACTCCAAGTTGGAAGTACACGCGGGTCTTGCCCATTTGGTACTGCTCAGGAGTCGACAACTTGAGCTTCTCCATCAGCAACTCGCACTTTTCACGCGCAGTTTCTCCTTGGCGAGGAACAAACAACCAGAACTTATCCAAGATCTCGCTGTGCTGGAGACGGTTCGGATACGCGGCACGCGCGATACGAATGGCTTCGATCACACCAGCGCAACGCAATTGAGACACAACCATCTGCTGATCCATCGCAGTTGGACTCTTAATCGAGTTCGGCTTGATGCAACGCACGTAGTGCACCTTCGTGGCCTGGATCGTGGTCATCAACTCGCTCAAACTTTCTTTGAACTGAGTACCAACAGTGGACAGCGTCAGGGCACCACCACCGCCACGCTTTCGTCGAGCCGTCGGATCCACGGCAGCAGCTTGTGGCACAGGCTTTGGTTCAAACAAAGCCGAGATAAACGGCTTCGACGATCCACGCATCAGCTCCGACAAATCTGGAAGCAAAGCGTCCTTGTGCTTTTCCAAGAAACCGACCGAGTCGTACATGACTGGCGCAGCGTAGTGCTTGATCAAGAATTCAGTGCGGGACGTTCTTGGGAACTCAATAACGTGCGCCATGTCCTCCTTGTGCAAGGACGCCACCTTCGACATGAACGATTCTTCGTTACCCTTCGGACGCATCAACTCTTCGTTCAACAGCGAAATGATACCCATCTTCGACTCAATCACGGTCAGCACGTCTTGGTTATCCGCGTACTCGATGTGGTTCCACGTAATGCCTTCTTCTTCGTATTCGATTTGCACCGTCTTGAACACATCTTGCGTGAACTTCTGCTGCAGCTTTTCGTTGGCGTAGTTGATGCAGAACTGCTCGAACGAGTTGTGCTTGAAGTGCTCAAAACCGAAGATATCCAGCACGCCAACGTGGTTGAACATGTTCTTGTCATCGGAGAGCGACTGGTTGATCGACGTCACGAGCCAGTCAAAGACGTTGGAATAAATAGCTTTCGCGAGCGCGTCACGACAGTCCATCGCTTGCTCCTTGCGCAACGGCACACTGTACACGTCGTTCACTGCGCGCATCGTACGCGAGCAAAGCGCTTTCTGAATCGCTTCCCAGGAAACGCCGAGCAATTGCGTGGCCGCGGTCGCACCGGCATCTCCCTCGGCGATCAACGACTCTTCGTCATTCGCTGGGTTCGACAGCAAGCTGATCTCACCGAGTTGCAGCACACCCGCCAAGACTTCAAAGAGCGGCTTCTGGGCGTCGGGGGTGAGACCGATCAGCTCCAACGCAACGCGCGTCTTCTCAAAGTGCTTCGCGTCCGACACGCCCTCGATCTTTTGAGCGCTGTTGTTGCCAGTGTACGCGTACGTCTTGGACGGGTCCAACAGAAACTCTGCAGAACTGTCACCCTCCAAGATCTAAGACAAAGCAAGGTGCACAACAAAACGGCAGCAACGTCAGTGCAATGTGGAGCTCGTAAGGAGAGAAACAAGAGAAAAACTGGTGTATGTACCTGGTAGAAAATGTGGTAGTTGCGTTCGGGGGCTTCATGGTTGATCACACGCGTCTTCTCCAAAAGGTACGTGCGGCACTTGGCGCCCACCAGCGTTCCCTCGCGATCAAACTGCAATTGTGTGAACTTGCCGAACCGAGAACTGTTGTCGTTACGCACCGTCTTGGCATTACCAAAGGATTCCAGCAGAGGGTTCACTTCAATAATCTTCTTAATGGTCGAGTTGTTCAGACCGCCGGCGATCGTCGCCAAGTGGTTCATCAGAATCTTGGTCGTCTCCGTTTTCCCGGCACCAGACTCGCCACTCACCAAGATTGACTGGTTGCGCTCTGTGCGACGCATGTTGTCGTAGGACGCGACCGAGGTCGCATACACGTGGGGTGGGAGTTCTTCCTTTGGCTGGTTCAAGTAGCGCAAATGCTGCTCGTCGGCGTACAGATCTGGGAGCCACTGGTACGGATTCACCGCGATACAGATATCGCCCGTGTACGTGTACGGGAGGCTCTTCTGGAAACGGGTCTTGACGTTGAACAAGATCGCAGCTTCGTGGAGGTAGTTGAGCGTGATCATGTCTTCAATGCCGTATTCGCCCGTGTTTTCGTTCTGGTACGGCAGCGACTCGAGCTGGTGGACGTTCATGAGCGCCTTGATTTGCTTGTCGTTCATGTCGACCATGCGCTCTTCGTGCTCGGGCGTGGCATCGTCCACGGGCGCGTCGGGGCTGGGGGGGAGCTCCACCTTGGCGTAGATCTTGCGCACCTTCCCGTCGCCCGAGTTCTCCTCGCGGATCACCTCGGCCGCGAGCCACACGTGGGTCTCGTCCGGCACGTAGCACTTGGCCCCGTGGACCATTTCTAGGCCGCTCATCGTGTCGGGCGTTCAGCGAAAGTGAAAGCAAAAAAACGCGAGGGACGCAGAGAGGGGAGAGGGCGCGCGTCCTCGTCTTCCGCAGCTTCGGCTTCTGGGCGTCTTCTTCTCTCGTGCGCCGCCCCAAAACGAAAATAAGTCAGGAAGGGGGCGAGAACGCGGGGCGGGTGTGTCCCCCCACTCTTCCTTCTGCCTTCCTGCCTTCTCGCTCCTCTTGGGTGCGCGCGGCTGCGCCGAGTGGGTCCGCTCCCGCGGCGGAGCGTCCGCTTGCCCCATCCCTTGTCACACCACTGCGCGTTTCGACCAATGAGCGCTCGCTCACGCGGGCGAACGCAAGCAAAATATCGGTTCAAGAGCGGTATCTGCCTGCACAAGTTGGTAGGGATGCAGCCATATGCATTGTGCGAGGTTGAAGGGAACAGCGCGGAGGATGGGCGCGGAGAAAGGATCGCGGCTCAAGCACTGGTGGCCGACGGCGTGGGGTTCGCCGAAGGTTCCCCCCCTCCTCTGCAGAAAAAGCGAACGCGCTCCACGCGCTCAGTCGGCAACCATCGCGGTTGCCCCCGCGCCCTCTCCCGGTCTGGGGTCACGCGGCGGCACTCGCGGAAAGCGTCCGCTGCGCGCAGGATCGAGTGTCGACGCGGGTCGATCGGTGGTGTCGGTGATGGGAGTTTCTTTGGCGTCGCGTGTGTATGTGCTGGGCCATCGTCCGCCCCGGCAGCAAAAGCACACCATAGGGAGGGACTGGCCTGTATATGCGCCATGCCGGACCAGAGTGCTGGTCGTTTGTTGGGTGAACGCGAACCGGTTCAGTTAAAGCGACCACAGCGGTTACGTGGCGACCATAATCTCGGTTCGGTTTATGAGCCGAACCGCGATCGAACCGCCCTCCTAAGTGCGCGGGCGCACACAAGTTGCGCACATGTTGCTGCATGCGCGAACCTACTGCCAGTTACGCTGTCAGTGCGCAATTGGCAAGCGACCAATGACGACGATGCTCGCGAAGATGGCGCGCCGCAGTGTGTTGTGCCGCGGCGCTAGCGCGCAGTGGGCGGCGGCGACGCGCGCGCTCTCGTCGACTGCCGACTCTACACTGCGCGTGTGCGTCGTGGGTTCGGGTCCCGCGGGCTTCTACGCCGCCAAGTACCTGCTCAAGGAGCACGACGGCGTGCGCGTGGACATGCTCGAAGCGCTGCCGACGCCCTACGGACTCGTGCGCTCGGGCGTCGCGCCGGACCACCCCGAGGTCAAGTCGGTCATGAACGACTTCGAGAAAGTGGCGGCCGAGCCGCGCTTCGACTTTCTCGGCAACGTCCGCGTCGGCGCCGACATCTCGCTGCGCGAGCTCAAGCAGCACTACCACGCGGTCGTGCTCGCGTACGGCGCTGCGGGCGATCGCGAACTTGGGATCCCAGGTGAACACTTAGTAGGCGTGCTGAGCGCCAAAGCGTTCGTGAACTGGTACAACGGCCACCCGCAGTTCCGCGACTTGCCAGTCGACCTCTCGGGTGAGACGGCCGTGATCTTCGGACAGGGCAACGTCGCAGTGGACTGCGCGCGCATTCTGACGAAGTCGGTCGATGAGCTCGCGACGACGGATATCTCGCAGCATGCTGTCGATGTGCTTCGCAGCAGGTACCCCGCATTTTCTTCGTTTGTTGTGCATTTTGGAGTGCTCATTGTGCTGACCGTGTTGCCATCCACCATGGTGCAGCAACATCAAGAAGGTGTACCTGGTCGGCCGTCGTGGGAGCGCGCAAGCAGCATTCACGATGAAAGAAATCCGCGAGTTGACCAAGCTCACAAACGTCTCGTGCGTCGTCGATCCGGATGATTTGAAGGCGAGTCTGAATGAGAGCTCCCAGCAGGAAATCAACGAGCAGCGCGCCAAGAAGCGCATGAACGAACTGCTGAGTGCGTTTCTTCTATTCTGCTGCGATGTTATTGCGATTTTGCGCACGTGATCTCACTCAACTTTTTCGCCTTTCTCGCACGCAGCCAAGGTTTCAAGCGACTTCGGCAAAGAAGAAAGCGCGGGAGCTCGTCAGGTCCAGATCAAGTTTCTCTCTGCTCCAGTTGAGTTACTCGCGGATCCGGGAAATCCAGAAAAAGTTGGCAGTGTGCGTGTCGAGAAGACCGAGCTGCAGGGTGAGGCAAACCGCCAGCGTGCTGTGGGTACAGGCAAGTTCGAGACGATCTCCGCTAGCTTGGTGCTGCGCAGCATTGGGTACAAGTCGCGGCCGCTTGAGGATGCGCCTTTCGATACAAAGCGCAATGTGCTTGCGAATGACCAGGGCAGACTCGTTGATGTGAAGGGCGATGGAGAGCAAGTCGTGGGTCTGTACTGCTCGGGATGGGTAAAGCGCGGCCCTTCTGGCATCATCGGCACGAACATTGTCGATGCCCGGGAGACTGTGACCAGCATCATCGAAGACATTGCGAGCGGCAAGATTCTGAAGCCAGTGAGTGCAAACGGCCTCGAGACGATCAAGCAAATCATTCTTGGGAAGAATCCCGAGAAACAGCTCGTGTCGTGGGAGGATTTCGAGCGACTGAACAGCGAAGAAACGAAGCGCGGCGAAGCTGTCGGGAAGCCTCGCGAGAAATTCACCTCCGTGGAAGAGATGCTGCGAACCGTCGCTCAAAAGTGAGTCCCCGATACGATCGCAATCCGCACGTGGAAGATGCTGACGTTTTGTGGATTCCAGCAAAACTTGACGATCTAGCAGTGCTTTTTTGGGGGGATTTACGAGGCAGACTTCAAAATTGGAATAGATTATATACTTTTGAAGTACACGACAATCGAGATCGCCATTACAGTGTCAATGGCCCGAGCTCTTTCGCTGACTCTGCCGAGTGAGTGCACTGTTTGCAGCTTTGAGCGCTTTGTTCTTCTTGCGCTGGTGTGGCATTGAGTAAAAACGAAATGCGTCAGCATCCGGACGCGACTCATTCCACCAACGGATAACCCAAGTAAGTCAGACGGATACCTCTTCCTCTAGCAGAGACTTGATTCGGTTGAACTCGAGCACATCGGGGAGTCCTTCGCTGGTGCGAGAGGCCGACGGACACGACTTCGTCGGCGTGTGCGACCGACTGAAGATGATTTCCTCCGCGTCGCTGTTGCCAACAGTTTGATTCACGCGATCGCGCAGTATGGAAGGGTACGTCGTTGTCTTGGATCGCCGAGCTGGAGCGGAAACAGATCGCACGAGCTTGCCATCATCGTGGACATGTGCGCGATCGAAGTGCTGCAGGTGCTTGTTCGTATCCGTTGCCACCTGCGTTGATTGCGCGCTACTGTGAATCGCTCGCCTCATCTCCAATGGGCAATGGACGAACTCACCAATGCTTTCAAATGGCGCAGCTTCGTCGAGTCAGCAAGGATGTTCTTTGGCGGCAGTCAGTTTCTGCCCAATCCAGCGTCCGCATTAGTGAGCATGCAAGCGAACTCGCTTCATTTGATTTGAAGAAGCGCATGAACGCGCCGTTGTCCGTTCTCGACCACCTGCAGCAACCACCCAACGTACGAGTACAACTCGACGCAGTCTTCGCGCAGACTCTGTGAAGAAGACAAAGACGGGTCTCGTGAGCAAGACCACCAAAACCAGTGTGCATCTCGAGTCTGAGAAGAACAGAAGCGAGGCAAAGACCTTACATCGACAGTGCGCGCTGTGGCTGCATGCAGCTGCTGTAATTTCCCATTTGCTGCGTCCAGGTCTTCGGTGTTCTTTTTCAGGATCTGTCCAAACTACGGGTTCCCAGATCAAGTCTCGCGTCAGCTTCAATGGAAAAAGTCCGTTTGAAAACCGGCTGCAAGAAGAGACAAAATGCTTCGTACATGCAGTCGAATGGGCGCAATCTCATCTTCTTTCGACGCCTGCAGTGCTGCCACACGTTGGTGGAATTTCTGGACGCGATCAAGCCCACAGTCATCTCAGCAATCCCAGCAGGTTCCAATCACGAGCAAGCCACGCGAATACAAGAACCAGCATTACCTGCTCGTTTTGCTGCTCGCGTTTCTTGGACTCGTCCACGGCGGGATCGACACGCATGTTGTCGATCGACGCGGATCGCTTCCACGACGTCTGCTCCTGATCCTCGCTGCTCGAGTGCGGGTTTCGACTGAGCAGCTCCTTGATCTCGGCGCGGTGCTTAGCCTCTTCGCTCGCGAGCGCGCGCTCATACTCTTTGGATTTCTGCACGAGGTTGTCTTCCAGAGCCGCGACGCGCCGGCGCTGGTCAGTGAGAGCTTTCCGAGACGCTTTTTTGTCTTTCTTTGCCTCGTTCTACGGAGTTCGACCCACGACAATGAGCACAAAGCACGCATGATTTGAATGCAAGCGCTCGGTTCCCGTACCACAACAATCGAGAAGTTGTTTTTCGCGTTGGCGTATTTCTGCCGCAGGTGATCGCGGTCTTTCTCCGAGATCTCTGAGCGGAGCGAGTGCACTAAAGTCAACGCAGTCACCGCCGACTCCGTCCGCTGATCCACTCAGGCACACGTACCATGCGCCTTTCGCGTTGTCTGGACCTGCGACTGGTTCGCAGCCTTCCGAGTCGGAGAGAGGCTCAGCGTGTCGCTGCTGCCACCTGCGTCGTGCGCGCTCTCGTCCCCTTTCTCGGAGAACACAGAGCGAAGCAAGAGGCCATCCTATCGAAAGCAGCGACCACGTCAGCGTTGAAGAAGCAGAAAACGCAGAGGATGCTGTGCGATTGTGTCAAACGCACGGCAAACTTGATGTCTCCAGTCTCGGTGATCTCTTCAGCGTCGAACCCCAGTTCGTTCAGCGCGAGCACAAACTTGTTGTTGTACTCGGTGCGCAGCCCTTCGAGCTGGCGGCGCAAGACCGATACCTCGCCTTGCAATTTGCGGATCCGGCGATCTTTGTCGGCGACCGAGCTGTTGATGTGGTTGACACGCGGCTGCGAATGCAAGGCGAACAAGTCCAAAAAGAAAACGGTCCGAGCGAGGGTCAGAAGCGAATCCTCGAGTCGTCTCGTGTGGGCGAAGCAAACGCACTTGGTTTTGCACCGATCGGCATCGATTCGCGAACTGCAGCGTACCGAGACACTCTTCGTAGTGCTCCTTCATCGGGTGGATCGTTGCGATCAAGATCGTAAAGCAATTGCCGCCTGCATTTTGTGCACGCACGCATCACGGAACGTTGCGTCGCCTGAGTGCGAAAGCGGGAGCAACGCGCAACGAATCACGCCTCTCGCCTATGCTGTTCTGCAGCAACCGCGTCAGCTTCGAGTCACGGTACGGGGTGTAGTTGTACCCGTTCTCCGGATCGAGCGACATGATCACTTTGCCCACGGCCGAGAGACTCGAGTTGATGTGCAGCGCCTCCTTGAGCCGCTGGCCGTCGGACTCGCTCTTCTTGAGCCGCTCCGAGCCCGCAAGGTCCACCATGTTGAGCATCCCGTAGATCGCTTCGCCAGTCTCCTGGACTACAAGCAGCGCAACCCGCACAGAGTGACGCACTGCAATGAGGGAGGAGGCACTCGGATCAAGAATCTAACTACCTACTCTGCTGGAAGGTGTGGATCGTGAACACCGTGTGGGAGCGCGACGACACCGCGTTCATCTTTGTCTCGTGGGTCGCACGCAGCTTGAGTCCCGACTGCACGAGCGCGTCGACTTCTTCGCGCGACGAGACCGTGACCATCGCGAGGTCCTTCACGAACACGTTGCCCTACGCGTCCTCGTGGATCTCAAAGTTCGCTCGCTCGTAATCGTACTCTTCGTCCACACGCGGCGGATTCGAACCAAAGCTGCGTGTTTCACCCAGCGGCGCGCGTGAGTTCTGACACCGCGAGCGGCGGTGCAGTATGAGCTATGTAAACGTTTTGCGTCTGTACCTCGATGCGCTCTCCGTGCGTTGCATTTGTTGCTGCGTTCGTCACACAACAAAGGCGAGCCAAGGAATTCGAGTAACAAGCCTAGTTTCAGAATGGAAAAGCCTTGTGCTGGCGCCGACCTGGCGAAGGAACCACTCGGTGCTGCTCGATGCCTGGTACGAGATCGGCCGCCCCGTTTTCTTCAGATAGCTGTCGCCGCGGCAAAAAAACAGTCAGCACACGTTCACCAGCAGCCTCGCGCTATTGTATGGCTCGTTACTCTCGAGACAGATCGCGCACTCGGTCGCAGTAAATCTCGACAAAGCTCACGACGAGTGTGAATTCCTGCGCCGTCCACACACACACACAATAAGAGCACAGCGCACGGCCCAAGTGTCAGTTTGACGCGAACACGGTCTCGATGAAAAAAGGAAATGGACCAACAGCCACTTTGGACTTGTTGTCGTTGCGGTCGACAAACTCGAAAAGCGACTCGATCGAGCGCGACAGCAGACCAGCTTTCTCGCCAAACTCGCCGAAAATGCTGCGCACCGAGATTCGTCCAACAGAGCTGCGTGAGAATTCAGGAAAACAACAAACTCTTCCAGGACGGAGAAACGGCTCCGCACCTGAACGTTTTACCGGAGCCCGTTTGACCGTAAGCAAAGCAGCAGCTGTCGATTCCCTTGAGCGCATAGTCCACCAGCGGCTTGCTTGTCTGCCCACACACACACACGCGTACCAAGCCCGAGACATGAGCCAGCAGCCATTTGAGCGCTCTTTCATTGTCCACTTGCTCCTTACCGTCTCGAACAGCGTGGCTTGCGACGTGTCTGTCCAATAGATCTACGCAAACAGCGATTTAGTTCATTCTCCGAGACTTGATCTCACACAGGGTATTATAGTAGACTCGCGCACATGGTCAAAGCTGAACGCGTGGTTGCCATACTGCATGCTCTCGGTGTTCTAAGTCCACACACACAAACCATTTTGCCTTCGCAGTTAGCGCTGCTGCGGCCGCGCCAGCAAGAGCGAGAGACGGCCGCATGGGGGGGGGG
>JAADVP010000094.1:0-37915 GCA_023335675.1 Globisporangium solare
CTGCAGCGTTCTACGTGTTCCTCGCGTTCGCGCTCTTGCTCTGCACGCTGCTGGTGATGGTATTCATGTTTATATCGAAGCTGTTCCGCCTCCACGCTGTGATATCGAAGCGGTCGTCGCAGACCGCCAAAAGCGATCGGTATGCGTCGGGGAAGCAAGTGGGCGTCACGCATAGAGACAGCAGCGATGTGGACGAGTCGGCGACAGCAACACGCCTGGGCAGCGCGAAAAAATCAAATACGTCTTCCTTGACGACGGCAATTGTCAAGCCGAGCTCGTAGGGAGCTGCTGTGACACTGTACACTAGCTACATCGGAGACGGGGCTCAAGACACGACAGCCAACCGACAACAAGAGTCCAAAGATTGGCGCATGCATGCCTGAGGATTCATTCATCACCCAATTAGCCGCACGGCGGCATGCGCAAGCAGGCACAATAGTTTGCATCATCTTTCATTGTTACTATAGTTTGCGCCTTTTTTCCGCTTGCGACTTGCTTGTTCGTTTCTTCGCCGGACAGAGTGTGCGCATTGAACGCCGATGCGCTTTGTGGCTGCTTGTCCACCTTGTGCGGACTCTCTCGCGCCACAGAAAAGGGACATGCATGTGCCAAATCGGACAGCACTCTCAAAACCTGATGTCGTTAAAAACGAGCCCAAGTCGAGAAGAGCGTAGCAGCATGTGTTGACTTTGGACACAGCGTCGTTCGCGCAAAGTGTCTTGCAGTCTGAGATCTCAGGCTGCAAGGCCTCGTTTTGTGTGCGATTCGATACTTCCGCCCTAAACATCGGACAAGAAACCAGTCGAGTTGAGTGGATTATCAGCTCAACCTCTAAATTTCATATTGGTTCACTTGGCATCCCCCCGTCTTTTTCTGCAGCAATGCGAATGCACTGTTTCACAACATGATGAGACGGAGGCGACAGTTGCACCGCGGCGTCGAGGACAAATCTTCCTGTCCAACTGCAAAGAAATTGGCGGCGCAAAGACATAAAGCCATGGTGGGTAGTCACGGACCTTTTTTACAAACCAACACGCTGGACGGCGCTGAATCGATTCACGGTTCAGAGTCCCCAGTATATCTATCCCCTCTGCTTCGCTGCTGTGCTTTTCATGATGCCACAGCTTGTAGTACCAAACGCATAGAGGTCGGGATGCATCATTCTATAGGAATTCGTATTATGAATTCCTACAACATACGACCTCGACCTCTATGCGCCTGCTAATATGTTGCGCGCATCAACTCTAGCGCTCATGAAGGGAAGAGCTGGCTGCATGCTCAACATGAAGAGGAGAGAAAATCGGAAAAGACGTTCCATGGGCTTCCCGACCTCATAACGCGCCCAAACCACTCGCGATACCAGGATACTAACCATCCAGGTACGTTCGCCAGTGGCGACTCGCGCCAGTATGAGCCAATCACCGCCTGCGTTCGCTTGCATTCCACTCCATCTGGTTTTGTTACAAACCACAGCTGGGTGCCGTGGGGTTCACGATCGCCTTTACTCGTTCAGCATCTGCACGCGGCCGATCGATGCGCGTCGCGTATTATCTCCTTGGCGCCGGCCATCGTATCGCATCCGCGTTTCTTTTCTTTTGATCTTCTTCTCCATTCGACGCGACGGCGGCGCGACTGCATAGCGAGCGACAGAGGCTTCTACTTGTGATCGCACGCCGCGACGTACACGACGATTGGCGAGATGGTGCACGTGCCGAGGTGCATCGCGTGGCTCGCTGTGGGCGTGTCTGCCGTCGTCGCAGTCGCTCCAAGCACCGCGGCGGCAGTGGTGGCGAACACGGACAACAGCAGCAGCAGCAATGTTCTGCATATGGCCGGTCTTTCGTCTCCCTCTTCTTCGGGCGCGACGACGGATTTGGTTCTGCATCAGGAAGACGCTGGGTTCCCACACATCGAGGCATCAGGAGCCACCACCACCACTACCATAACTGTACCGGCAGCGAATGCTGGCAGCTCGTCGGGCGTTCCTGATCCGAACGAAGAGGTGCGAAGTATCGACGATTCCAGCGACGCATTCCAAAGCGCTAGTGATGATGCCCCGAAAACGAGTTCAGGCGCGGATCAAGTGCGGTCGATGGACGACCCGCAATTGACTCTGTCTGGAAGCCTTTCCACGGACGTTTCTGCGGCCAACCCAACAGTCAACATGCCCAGTCCGACGCCCGATGTCCCTGCAACGCTTCCTCCGTCAAGTCCAGCGCCTGACGCAACAATTCCGACTGCGGACAACGCAAACGCGAGTGCATCCGACATAATCATGACACCAACTCCAACCACTTCCAGCTCGGTACCGATACCGACCACAGTGTCCCCTGTTCCGACCATTCCAGGAAACCAGACGGATCCATCAACTCCAGAGTCGAGTCCAATGCAAACGCGAACGCCTACACCCACGCCATCGTCTTCTGAAGTGACCCCAGAGCCCAATTCTCCATCAGCCGCGCCATCATCGTCACCGGTTTCATCACCATCGACAACGACAGGCCCACCAATCAAATGGGGTAATGCGCCGCCAACTGGACCTGCTCCAACAACTCAAACTGATCCTGCGCCAAGTGGATCCGCGCCGACAACTCAATCTCCTGCTCCTACGGCCACGCCAAAACCAAATTTGATCTTCGACATCACACGTGACGATGATGTGACCAAGAAATACACTCGTGGCGACAAGGTGGACGTGACTATTGTCCAAGAAGACCAATCGGGGAGTTCGGCGACGCAAGTGACGACGACGCAAGAAGAGAACGTCATTGGCGGAAATACGCGTGCGAACCCTGTGAACGCGATTTCCATGTCGAAGAGCTTCGTGGAGTTTCATGACGTATTGAGATTCGCCACGTGCACGTTTGCTGGCATATCCGTTGCACTGCTTCTGTTCCTTCACTATGTGTCGTTCGACCCGAACGTGAACTGGTCCGACGCAGTGCTTTGGTCGCCAAATACGTGGGAATATGTGTTGTACATCGGCTATTTGCAGCAGATGGGGTCGCTTTCGCACTTGAACCTTGACCGCACGCCGTACTTCCTCTGGGACTTCACCGATGGGTTTTCGTGGTCGCTCTTTCTGATCCAGCGCAGCAATGGCGGCGATAGTGCTGTTTCAAGTCGTCGCCTTGATTCAGTCATTCTCACTGGGGTCGTCGCGTTTGGGGATCGCATCGGCATCAAGGAAACGAGTTTGCTGTTTATGTGCGCGTTGGCGTTTCTACTCGTCTTTGGCGCACTCTTCGCTATGTACGTCACACTCGTGTTGTTTGCCAAGCGGAAAGCCGAGGACAGCGACAAGTTTGATACGATCGGCAACTACTCGGTCATCGATCCGTCACAAGCTAGCAACGTATACGGGCTCCGGCTGATATCGCTCCGTTTTCTGGGCCTTTGCGTCTTGATTTGGCTCTTTGCACTGTACCCGATGAGCCTCTTTGCCTCGTTTGAAATCGCGATGGAGATCGATGCAAACAAGTTTTCCGCAAGCTCACTTGTGCTCGCGGTCATTGTCCTTGGCGTCGTCTGCTTTGGCGTGCTAATAGTTGCGATTCGTGAGCTGTATTCCAAGACCGAACGTGAGCTTTCCGACGTGAAAAATCGAGCGCTTTGGGGATCATTGTACGCCGCGTACACGTACCGCCGGCGCCTGTTTTTCGTCGTCGTGGTCACGGTGCAGCTCTTGTCAGGTTTTCTCATCGGGATCATGAACATTGTCTCCTCTGCAACTTTGATGCTCGCCCTCGTGCTCATCGTGCAGGTCGTGTATCTCGGCACGGTATTCTTCCAGGCGGGTTTCGCAGCCTTATCGGTCGGCCTCTTCACGTTCACGTTGTCCGTGGTCAAGATCGCCAACTATGCCCTCGCATTCGCGTTCCTCGATGCAACGAACCAGTCGAGCGACGTGCGCCTCCGTGCCGCGAACGCGTTCATCTTCCTCAACTCGATCGTGCTCATCGCGTGGTTTGTGCGCCATGTGGTCATGTTTTCGCTCGCGCTGCGGCTGCTCGCAAAGCGCGACGCGAACAAGTCGGACAGCGGCGGCGTCCGCCCTCATCCAGCGCGCTTCGACCGCGACCGTGACGACGACTTTGACGACGAGCCAGAGCCCGAATTGGTCGAGTTCCAGACGCCCGTCGAGCGCATCGATGTCGCGCGCTCGGGGGACCTCACGTCCACGTCGTCGTTGTGCGACCTCACGGCGTCGCAGGTGTCGTCGGCGCGCGGCTCGAACGTGTACGTGACGATGGTGGTGTCGCCGCCCGTGGCGCGCGCCGACCGCGAGCCGTCCAGCCACAGCAGCAGCAGCGCCGGTAGCAGCTTCTCGCCGCGAGCGACCATCAAGGTCGCCCTGTAGTAGCAATAGCAGCATGCAGCCAGTAGTGCGCGTAAAGAGAGTGTGTGCTGCCGTGGGAACCGAGTGTGCCACTTCAACAAGCCCCGACGTGTTTACTGTCAGGCTTTGGGGCATAGCCAGCGCAAGTTATGACCATTTGGATTCCGCATTGTGCCACATTTGGCATTTTTAGGTCCCCACGACTCGTCTCGCAAACGGTCAGGACTTTGTGCCACTTTTGTCATCGTAGACACGTTGGCTTTTGGTGCAGGAGTGATGGTCCTGTTTCCCGTCGTTATTCTTTCGATAGAAAACAATATATATATTATACACAACAACAAGGAGAAGAAGCACGGAAGGAAGGAAGGCGGCACCACCGCATCGCTCGCTAGCAGCCGGCCTAGAGATGTCGCCCATGCGCTGGACGCCGCTGGCCGTGCAGGGCACGACGCCCACCATCAAGAACCACAGCGCCACCGTCATCTCGAGCCACGAGATCCTCGTCTTCGGCGGCTACGACGGCCGGCGCAACCACAACGAGCTCTACCTCTTCGACTGCCGCACGTACACGTGGCGCGAGCTCGTGCCGTCGCGCGACGTGCGCGGGACGCCGCCCGCAGGCCGCAACGGCCACACGGCCACGCTCGCGGACGACAACAAGGTGTTCATCATCGGCGGGTGGCTCGGCAGCGGTCCGCTCGCGGCCGACGACCTCCACGTGCTCGATCTCGAACGATGGCAGTGGCACCAACCGAGTGTGAAAGGCAGCGGACCCGGGCCGTGCAATATGCACACGGCGGATTATCTACCGCATCTGCGCAGCATCCTGCTTTTCCGAGGTGGTGATGGACGCGAGTACCTGAACGACCTGCACGCGCTCAGCATTGACCTCATGGAGTGGCGCAAAATCCACGCGACCGGCGAGATCCCTGTCCCGAGAGCAAACCATAGCTCGGCCGTGGTCGGCGAACAAGTGCTCGTGTTTGGTGGCTGGGATGGCCAAAAACGCCTCAACGATATTCATCTTTTAGACACCAATACGTTTACGTGGTCCAGGGCAGACGTGAAGGCGCCGCTGCCGCACCCGCGCGCAGGGATGACGTTCTCGTGCCACCGCGACCGCATTTTCCTTTTTGGAGGCTCGGGTCCGTCCGCGAAATGCTACAATGATCTCCATATTTATGAACCAAGTGAGGAAGTATGGATCGAGACCTTGCAGTTGCCGGCCGATGATGATCGCGGCAGTGCGCACGGGGGAGGAATACAGGAAAACGAGATGGGCGGTGTGACGCTCACACCACAGCAGCTCGTGGATTATGGCATGTACGGCGACGGCGATGCGAATCCGAACGACAATCCGCATCAAGATCAGATCGTGATTTTTGGGAATGGCCCCGGACGACGCGCAGGCCACTCGTGCTCGGTTGTGGACCGCAAGCTCTTTGTCTTTGGCGGCTCCTATGGGAGCGAGTATCTGAACGACTTCTACGTGCTCGACACGGACCCACCGCCGCGTGCCGCGATTTCGTTCGCGTCCTCGACACAAACGCTGCAGCAATCGCTCAAGTATTTTATGAACTCGGAAGAGTTTTCAGACATCTCGTTCGTAAGTGTGTCTTCTGCTTATCTGCTTCTCGCTCGTTGTCTGCTGGGGACTTAGGAAGAGATGATTATTGTCTAACCATTGTTGTGTTATGTTATTGTTTAATCGTGTGCTTCCTCCAGCTTGTGGAAGGTCGAGTCGTGTACGCTCACAAGGTGATCCTGTCGCTATTAAGCGAGCGCTTTCGGGGAATGTTTACGTCAGGCTTTCGAGAATCCAGTCAGAAGCAAATCGCTCTCCCTGATATTCGATACGTGGTGTTTTTGAAGATGATCGAGTATTTATACACAGGCCATGCTGTAGAAGGATCGGCGTATCGAAGAGTGCGTTCGCCACAGAGTCGCAGAGACAAACTGCGAGACAATCACGGTCGAGCACAGCAGCAAGGGCGGTGGTCGTCGTTCCACCCAAGTGATGCAAGAGATGTGCGCGCGGCTCGTGCTTGTTTGGCGTTCGTGGACGATGATGAGGATGAGTTCGATGAAGCCATAGCAGATGAAGATGACGAGGATGATGACGATGACGATGAATTCATTGGCTCAACGTGCGACATGGACACGACCCTGGATCTCTTGATTCTAGCGGACCAGTTCATGCTCGACCATTTGAAGCAGATTTGCGAACGTGCCCTCCAATATTCGGTCACAGACGAAAGCGTCGACTACATTCTCGACGCCGCCGACCGCAGCAATGCGCTCCAACTCAAGGCAATTTGCATGCATTTCCTTCGCAACCAAGACGCAAGCGCGCGCTACATGACGTACCATCAGCCGCAGTCTCAAGACCAAGAAATATATTCTGACCATCGACGGCACAGTATCGAATGATCCTGTCACGATTATTCCAACTCTTTTCCGCAGTATCGTAGAAGCGCGCTCCCATCTCAAAAATAAGGCCGTTAATTATTTGTTCGTGCGAGCGCAGTAGGAGCATACAAAAGAACTGCGCTCTCTCCCAGGAATTAGCTAACTTGCATTGTAGTAACGAATGCCGCATAGTCCACTGCGATACTGCAGCAAAGCTGGCCGCGTGCACGCCAGGAGTGGCGAATTTTTTCGCACTCGCCAAAGTCGTCGAAGAAACTCGCGGGATTATCTGATGAAGCAAACGCAGCAGGTCAATGAGTGGCTGTAGGCGACCGCGTCCGCCCACTGGATCCTTCCACTTGCACGAGTGGGTTCACTTCGCCTGCTTCAGCCTCGCATCCATGAATCATTCGCAAAGATCCCACCTCACGCACACGCCGGTATGCACCAAAGCGACTCGGGGCAGGAGGGTGCGTCCCGCACCGTGATCCTGGAGGCGACAAACGAACGCCTCTCGCCAGGGTCGCGATCCACAGCTGCAACTTCCGAGTGGTCCGATGGATGTGGCTCCATTACTGCAGTCCGTGTCGAGATCCGGCGATGGCGCCTTCTTGGAGGCTCCTGCGTGCTCGTGGCGCTGGTCACCGTGGCCACGCTGATATGTCTCGGAGACGGCATGCGCCTCGAGACCTTCGACGCGACCATAAAGGATGACGCAGCGCGCAAGACGCTGCTCGACATGTACAACTCGTACTCAGGCACCGTTGTGTCGATTCTCACCAAACCGCTCGAGCTGTTCTTCGGCATGGTGCTCGCGCTCGCGCTTCTCTGCTTCGCAGCGCCACTTAGTCTCTCAGGTCACTCGAGCGCGCATTGTTCGTCCATGGCGCTACTCGCGACCGTCGTCGCAGCGTACCTGCCCAGCAATGGCTTCAATGCGGCCAACGTGCAGCTCGCACCGCAACCGATTCAGTTTGTGCTCTCGGCTCGCGACCTCACGCAGCCCATCCCGGCCGACGACACGCACATTGGCGAATTCGTCGGCCGGGACAACGTGTCGTACGCGGCGACGTCAGACGAGAGCGTCGTCGAGGAAACCCCCCAATAACGCGCTCATGAACACAGTCTTGCGCAACCTCGTGAGCCCCATCAAGCTCACCCAAGAGCCTGTGTGCAAGATGGACATCGTTGAGAGCAACGATGCCGTCAACTGGCACACTGTTCGGCCGAGCTTCGGCTTCCCCGCGCGCTCGTGGCACAACTACGCGCTCGCGCACGCGGCGACACCGACCGCGTCCGTGTCGTTCAACTTGCAAAACACAACCAACGCCCCACAGCCGTCTCCGGACGCATGCCGATGCGGTTGTTCGGCGCCATGAACCTTGTCATGCACAGCATTTTCATGGCGCAGAAAAAATTCGGCTGGTGGGATCAATACCAGATTTTCGTCGAGGATGTCGTGACCAAAGAGATTCGGCGCCAGTTTTCGCCGTTCGATGGCACGCCCAAGCGCGAGCTTACCGTGCCGTTGCTCGACTTGCTCTTGGCCAATTGTACGAGCACGGATCCACTGCCGTCCAGTGCTGCAGACAACGACAATGCACTGGCTCGGGCCAACGCGATGCTGATGCAGTTTTTCAGTGGCGCGGAAAACGTGTCGGCGACCGACGTGCGCGTCAAGTTCACACACACAAACCTCACGGCGACCATCACGTTCGACGCCATCACACTCGAAATCCCGCGAGAGTATCTCGACCGGCCTCTGGCGTGGGGAGCGACGCTAAGGACAAGTGGCAGCCCGTGAGTGAACCATCCCCACGAGATTATGTCTACGAGAACAAGGAGAGCTGCAGCCCAAACGCATGCGTGCTCGAGCTCACCGAGTACGACACGCTCCCGCAGGAGCACTTCATCCAGTCGCAAGTCGAGGCGCTGGCGGCGTGCGCGAACGACAGAGGGCGCTCAGATCCGGTCGTGCCGTTCGTGGCGCCGACAACCGATAGTCCAAACATCGTGTTCCCCGATAGAGACTCGGTCGCGTCACCCTTTTCGTGTCAATCGTTGTCCAACGCGTCTTTCTTCGTCGTCAGCGTCGGGAGACGCGTCGAAGGAGACAAGATCTCGAGCCGCGAGGTCGACACGACGCAGGGGCTGGAAACGCTGGTCACGTTGACAAATGCCCGTAAAGTGTACTCGATCACGATCGGACTGCTCTCGTGGACGCCTCAGAACCTCTCTGCCGAGTACGATGCAAACTGCACCATCGCTGACAGCACTGCTTGCATGGGGCTCAGCTATGCGCTCGAGGCTGCGACGCCGAGATAGCATCTCCTCGTTGGCGACACGCGGCTCCCGCTGCGGCTCCTGAGTCCATTTTCGTACGATCGATACAAAGGGTACGGCACATCTCTTCCAACCACGCTTGTGGCAATCCCCAGTGTTACAAAATCCGCCGAGCAAGCATCTTCACGAAAGGTGAGCACCCCGTTGACAGCGGACTTCGTGTTCCCTCGTCGGTTCACGACTGCGTCGTGGCCAAGCAGTGCGTCAACGACAGCGCTAGATGACCCGAAGTGTTCACAACGAGTCGAAAGTGTTGTGAACCACATGGAGCACCACCATTTGTACATTGAGGCAACGCTGCAGCCCGCGTACACCGCTGGGCTGCTTTTCCTCTTCCAAGACGGCGTGGCACGCGACGTCCTCGATGCACACAGCACCAGTGCCCACTCTGCCGTGAGCGAGGCGTCGACGGCGCGTCGATTCGCGTTCGTGAACAACAAGCAGCTCGTTAACGTCAACCTGTCGAGTCCACTTCTGAACGTGCTCCTGTCGCTTGTGGACACCGCCCTTCTCTTGATGGTCGCCATTGCGATCGCGGCCATGAATCGGAGCAACGAAGCGCGCGTGCAGCAACTACTGAGCACACACAATGCCGCGGAACTTGCTACTGGCGCCACCAAGTTCCCATCGCTGCTACTTGACACGACAATGACCATCCGTGAAGGCGGTGTCGAAAAGAGCCAAAGTCAGGCCGCCGCCGGTGGAAACGTGCAGTCGTCATCGCTGGATGGCTTCCGCATCATGAGCATGGAGCTCGTGCACTCCGATGGACGGCGTGCTACGATCACTATCCGGGAAACAGAACTAGCACACTCGTCACGTTCACAGGCCGTTTGAGATGAAACAGCGCCAAATTGTGCGTGGCAATCTCCCCCCAAACGCGTACATCTAGGCATACCCGGCGAGGCCTAACAGACAAAGCACCGCCACCGCCATCTTACAACAATTTGCAAAACGCAAAACGTAATGAAGGTTTTGTGCGTCACCAAGCGCCTGGCAGCAACGCAAAATGGCACGCACTCGCTCGTTCTTATCGTTTGACTCATAAAAACCAGTCGCTCCACGCAAAGTCGCCTCGTTGCTGCGCGCTCTGGTTCACAAACGCGCCGCGGGTCGCGCTCTGCTTGGCGGGGATCTCGACGCGGCAAATCGGGCACGAGTTGCCGATCTTGAGCCACTCGTGCAGGCACTCTGTGTGGAACAGATGCTGTTAGAGATGAACAATTGCACACACAAGCATGAGCTTAGCACCATCACATATTTAACAAATCACAAACACACAAACAAAGCATACCTGGCAGGGCATGCGCGTCACTTTCATGCCGATCGACATGTCCACTTGGCAGATGACGCACTCGCGCGCGTCACGGCGCACCGTGATGTCAGCCATCGTCTCGCTGCTTCTACCGCGAAGGAACTCGACAAAGCTGCAGCAACAAACAGAGAACAACGGCAGCGCGCCAATTATTTTAGCCGCGAAACAACACCACTGCTGGCAAATGCACGTAAACAAATAAACTCAAGCGCACCCGTGGCCCTGCTTCGCACTGAGCATGAACGCTGGGATCGCGATTGCCGCGCTCTCGCCCCTCGAGTCCGTCATCGTGTACGGCCAGACGTCCATGGTCTGGATCACGATCACGGCTGTAGCGCCAGCCGCTTGCGCTCGCAGCACCTTCTGCGCAAATGTGCACACGCCTCGCTCCATCACCACGACCTTTGTGGTCAAACGCCAGACAATAGCACCAAAATACCCCATTGTCAGCAAGTTGCAACACACACACACACGCACATGACAAAGAAGCTCTCAGAAGCCGCACTTTTCCGGCCACGGCCGCAGCGTTCGTAAACGCGCTCGCGCCGTCAAAGGGCTCGGCCAGGACCACGTCTCGCTGCGCAATCGACTCACACGGTCCGAAATTCGCAGGCACCGCGACGACCTGCAGCCACCAGAAACAGCGTCTAAGATGGATCTCAAAAGAGCAAGCAAATAGCCTCTCGCAGCAGCGCGGATACCTCGCCCTTGATGTCTGGGACGCGGATTGTGACCTCGATCGTCGATGCCTGGTCGGCCAAAAAGGAGCCCAAGTGCGTCACTGCCGCGAGCACAACACACAATCACAACCGATGCAACAGCAGCACGCGAGACACGAGACACAAGACACAGCAGCTTCGTACCGGCTTCGTCGGACGCGGGGCGGCGATTCGTGTGCTCGCCCGCGCCGCCGTCCAGGTCGCCGCCCACGACCGATAGCAGCCGCGCCATCAGCGCTTGCAGGTCCTGCGTGGGGGCAGCGGCGTCATGCACCTACAGCGTCATCCCCCGGCAAATGCACACACGTGAGTGCGCTGCTGCGCGTTCAAGAGAAAAGGGAAACGAAAACACGCGTACGTCGCTGCGCGTCGCGGGAGGCCGCGCACTCGTGTCCTGGAGCTCGCAGCCGCAGATCAGACAGCGTTTCCCGTCTGCAGCGCACAGCGTATCGTCATACAGCGACAAGGTGAGCTCTTTCTCTGCGTAAATGCGCAAACAGCACGCGACACGCGCGCTCGCTTGGCTGCTTGTCGCTCGTACCGTCGGTTGTTCGTTGCGCGACTTCGTTGCAGTCGCGGCAGAAGAGCGCGCTCGACGGCGCCGCCGTGCTCGACGACGACGCGCGCTGCTGCTGGCGGCACGCACGGTGACAAGCACAACAGTTAGCAGCACATGCGGGCTCCAGACGCGCGGCGAGCGCATGCGCGTACAGCGGGCGAGCCGAACGCGAGGTCGTCGAACGATGCCATCGTACAGATCCTCAATGCGCTCGTGGGCGTTGGAGATGCTGATGTGTCGTTAGTTACGGAGGATATGGCGTTAATTAGGGAAACCAGGGAGGTACTAATCCTAGAGCCTGCGTGATACTGATTTGTGTAGCGCGGACTATTTTAGGCAGCGAATCCTGCAAGATTTAACTTGGGGACGAATTGAAGAAGACCATCAGAAGAACTTTCTAAACTGATGCTTCGACAAATTGAGGTGCAGACTGCAACAGCAATGCATACGATACTGTATATAGAAAAACTGCCCTTGATGTTCAACGAGATGCTTCAGCAGTGCTTTCTGTAAACCCATTTGACTGCTGCTGGAGAATTTAAAAGTCTCTCGGGAATGGGCTCAGCTTTTGTGAAAAATGCTGCCGCAGTGGAGCAGGTGCTGCAAAGCGATCGACGCTCCAGATCGGTGACAAACCGACCTCCGCGGTGTATCGATATTGTTCTGTCGAGGTCGGGTAGCTGCAGTCATCATCGCATGTAGCGTGTTTCTCGTGTTTGTGTCATTTTACCAACAGTTGTTGCTTACGTAACAAGTCTGTTCAACGACCATCACTCACCCGGCCATATAAACCCTTTCCGCTTGAGATTCGCTGCGGCCAATCCGCATGCAGGTGGACATCGAGGAAGCCACCATCACGAAATTTATTAAAACCAAGTTGCAGCTGCGCTCAGTGAGATGCATACAAAAAATCCCAATTTTTATGAAATCTCTAAAAAAAATGGTGCTTGATTTGACGCACCATCCTCACCTTCCGACGATTGCGACAGTGTTTACACACATTGTCGTTGTCTTGCTGACGAGAGTGTTGATGAGTCATGCGCCGTCACGCAAAAGTGCATATGCCGAAGCCAAATGGCGTTAGAAAACAGATGCAAGCGCATTCACATACGTTTATTACCGTTGTGCAGCAACACCAGGATTTCCGCGCATGCTGGGATATTCGCACGTGTTGGTCGAGTTCAAGGATGATGCTATTGAGGAGTTTGCAAAATTGATTGCCACCTGGTAGCGCTCCCCCAACCATAACCTGCTTTTACCATCGTCGAAGCTGCGCAGCATCAAAGACAACTGCGGTCGATCAGCTCCGATAAATGCAGAGATTATTTTAGTAAAACCGACTATTTGTCCACGCGAGTCACTCCGTTTCTCATGGTTTGCAGACGAGACAGACGGACGGCCACAAGGAGTTCAGTGCAGATCGCATGCTCAGATTCCTTTGGCGTACTGTATGGACGTGCAAGCTTACCCACAACCCCCGCCATACAAATGCGCGTGGCAGTTCCACACATCGCCACGCCGTGAGCTGGGGCCAGTTAGCGCCTGCGCAATCTTATGAGCACTTTCAATTTATTGCGATTGGCAAAGTGCCATTGAGATAGTAATGGTTTCATGGTGCACCTGTGAAATGCAATAGATCCGCCCATAAACAAACCATTCGGTAAGTCGGTGCAACTCTCTCTCTCTCATTTCTTTTTTTTTCTCACACAACCACAATATTTTTTCAAAAAAATGAGCCCGTGCGGTGTCTTTGTGAATGGTCCTGGCCGGCTGCACGCCCGCGCGCGCACCTCGGCAAGCGAAAACCAGAACCCCTTGTCGTCAGCAGCTTAGTATACAAAATCCCCCAGCTCCCGCACACACACACACAAGATCCTTCACCATGACGGGTGCAGCAGCAGCAGCCGTCGGCCACAAGCGCAAGGGCCCGCCGTCGCACACGAGCGGCGACAGCTTCGACAGCGTGTCCTCGCGGCGCCAGCCCGCAGGCAAGAAGCAGAAGGCGTCGGTCGGCATCGCCACGGACCGCGGCGGCAAGGCCAACCAGGAGGTGCGTTTGCATTTGGCATTGGCGCATGTCAGTCTTGCACGCGTGACTTGCTTGAAAAGCATGCTGCTGATCTGTCGACGAATGTATCTGACCGGCCATACCAATATTGTGATTGCAGGACGCATATGTGATTGGCGGCAATGCGGCGCCGCGCCTGACGCTCAACGGGTACGCGAGCGCGACGGTCGGGTGCTTTGGCGTGTTCGACGGCCACGGCGGCGACCGCGCGTCGCGCTACTGCGCCGAGCACGTGTTCCCCAAGATCCAGGACGAGATCGACACGAACGCGAGCGTGGACGCCGCCATCACCACGGCCGTGCGAGCTGTGGACGCCGAGTTCTGCACGATCGCGCGCCGCAGCTCGCGCCCCGACCTTGAGCGCGCGGCGGCGTTCCAGCGCGGATTGCCTGGCCAGGCGTTCCGGTCGTTCGCCATGGAGGACGGCTCGACGTGCCTCGTCTCGATCATCCGCCACGGCGTGCTGTACGTCGGCAACGTCGGCGACTCGCGCGCCATCATCAGCACGCGCAAGGGCAAGCCCGTGTCTCTCTCCCATGGTACGTCGCGTGAACGTTGTTGTTGTGCGCGTGCGTGTGCTTGTATATGCAGTGCTGACATGTCCTGTTTGTTTGTCTGCGCGTTGTCTGCAGATCAAAAGCCGAACCGGAAGGATGAGCGCGCGCGCCTGGAGGCCAAGGGCGCGCACGTCACGGGCTCGCCGAGCTTCCTGTACCACGTGTGGCCGATCAACAAGCTGATCGACGTGCCGCGCGTGAACGGCGCGCTGGCCATGTCACGGTCCATCGGCGACCTGTCGCTCAAGCCCTGGATCACGTGCGACCCGGAGATCACGACCCACGAGCTGACGGCGGACGACCAGTTCCTGATCATGGCCACGGACGGGCTCTGGGACGTCGTGTCGAGCAAGGCGGCCGCCAAGACCGTCGCGGCCTACGACGACCCGCAGCAGGCCGCCGACGCGCTTGTAAAGCTCGCGCTTGCGCGCAAGACGTTCGACAACATCACCGTCGTCGTCGTCGACATCTCGAGCTACAGATGACACCGCAGATATGCGAAGGAAAAAAAAAAACAAACAAAGACAAGCAACAATTTTTTATAATTATATAAACGACTGTAGTATTTGAGCAATTTCTGCGCCTTGTTGTTGCAACTGGGTAGGGCAAAGTGTGTTTTCCGTGATGCTTGTGCAGAGTAGCGCGTTTCTTTTTATTACAAGGCGAGCTTGCTCTCTTCAACTCCGACTTACTGGTTCAATTGTGCAGCGTTGGGGACGAACACGGAGGGCGATCGTGCATTTATTAGGACAACTGCTGTCATGGCCGCGCGCTGGCTCCCTTGCTCCGAAATGGATACAAAAAAGCGTATGTGCGTGCGGATTTATATTCCGATTGCGGATTTAGAAACCCGTGCGGACTTGTTCGTGGTGTCGCGTCTCTCGCAAAAGGACGCAAAAAAGAGGCTCTGTTTTTTTCTGCGGGGTGCATGGCAAACGAACCTCCCTCTCTTTCAATACGAACACATAGCTCCTATTTTCGAGTTCAAACAACCACTTTTTTCACATTAGTCGGATCAGTAAAGACATTATGTCAATAAACGCAGGAGACCGTTTTAGTCCGACTATCCTCCCCCTACCCCTTTCTCAACAACTGCTGCGCTCCATGTCTTCGCGCAACACACTCGCAACATCACAAGTCCCTCGCTTACGTTGCGCGAAGACCACGCAAATAGGAACAAAAAAAAAAGCCCATTTCATTCTTTTCTCAGCAGAAAGCGAGCGATTCGGGAGCTCCTCGGACGCTTCCTCTCTCTCGCTGCCTCCGTGTCTGGACACATCTCTCTCCGTGCGCGCGTGTGCACTGCGCCTGCGCATCTCCCTCCACGCGCGTACATCCACGAGCCCAGCGCCTCGTAAGCGACACGCAAAGAAGCGAGAGAGAAGATGCCGGCGCTCGTGCTGTTTGGGCGGCGCGCGCGCGTGGGCAGCGACGACCTCTACTGTCCGGCGTTCGTGCTGATCATGTACCAGGTGCCGCTGTTCGCGATCTCGGTGCTCTACCTGGCGCTCTGGCGCGCGTGCTCGACGATGCGCTTCGACGAGAGCGGCGTGCCGTTCTGGTTTCTGCTCGGCGCGGTCCCGATCTACGGCTTCATGGCGTGCATCTACCTCATGATCATGCACGTGTCGTCGAAGGGCACGATCGTCGAGTACGAGCGCCGCATGCTCATGCCGCGCGTCGTGCAGATGCACATCGTCTGGTCCGGCATCATGTTTGCGTACGGCGTCATGGGGTTCTGCTTCTGGTACAACACCGACATGTGCTACCCGGACTCCAACTTCGTTTTGGTGCGTGCATGCGCGTGCTCTTCATAGGGTGCTGTGATGAGTGGCGCGTTGACTGAATGGTTTCTCTCTTACGGCTAGGCGATCGCGGCGTGCATGGTGACCGAAGTGAGCTTCACGCTCACGCTCGGCTTTTGCATCTTGGGCGGCGCGCCGCCGTTGGAGTTGGACGACGCGGTCGACCCCTATGGTAACCCTCTTGACTCTGAACGCAAGTCTTTGTTGGACGGTATTTTTTTGTTGCTTTCCTTTCTTCTGTGTGTATGTGGTTGAGCAAGCTGTGCGCTGCGTGCATGTGCTCATGGGATGCATGCGATGTGTCTGCAGCTTCGTGGAGAGAATGACTCACGCGTGTTGCTGGCTTTGCACGTGTAGAACTGGACCGATCGATCCCGAACTCGGACGTGTACGTGCCCCACCAGCAGCGCTGGGAGCGCCGCTGCAACCGCTGCTGCTCGTGCATGCGCTGCTTCACGTGCAACTTGTTTGGCGGCGCCGGCACGCAGCACGACTCGATGTCGGTCGTCGCGAACGTGATCGCGCGTCTCTTTTATGGGAGCCCCGACCTCGTGATCTCGGACATCGTCGCGGGTTTCATCTTGCTTGCGGCCGTGCAGGCGCACGAGGAATCTTTGGAGGACGATGCGTTTGACGACGAAGAAAAGACGCTCGGCGAGATCCGCGCGCGACTCAGCGAGAAGGCGTCGGCAGCGACGCATCCACGCCCGATCCTGTCAGCTTCTCAATTCTCGTCACTGGAAGCAGAGGAGCCGAACAGCTACGTGGCGATCAGCATGCCGTCCCCCGTGGTGTCTGCGAACGACCTGATGGCGCCGCCGTCTCAACGCGACGAAGAGCTCGACGAGTGTGTGCTCGAGCTGGCGCACTTTTCAAAGTACGCGATCGGCATCTACGGGTGGATGCTCTACGTGTGGTCCCACCCGTGGAGCGGCACGTTCCGCCTCGCATTTTCGTGCATGAAGCGCAACGTGGGGTACATTCACGGTGACAACTTTTTCCATCTGGGACAGACGGCGCTGCAGCTCGAGACCGGAGTGCGCTCGCAGGACATCGTGTACGCGAGCTTCCACAACTCGGTGTACAAGCCTGCGTTCTGCGTCGTGCTGGACCATCAGAGAAAAGAAGTGGTCGTCGCGATCCGCGGAACGCTGTCGCTTGAGGATTGCCTGACCGATGCGATCGCGTACGGCATGTCGCTGGATGCGGTCGCCGAGCGCTGGGGCTGCGACGGCGCAGGTGAGTACGCGCACCAAGGCTTTCTGCACTGCGCAGAAGCCGTGTACCTCGAGATCAACCGACTGGGCATCCTCGAAATGCTCTTTGATCCGGACTCGAGTGCGTCCGTAGCAACGGATGTGATGAATCAGTGCGAGAGTGGGCAGTACAAGAACTACGGACTCGTGCTCACGGGCCACTCGCTCGGTGCAGGCACGGCCATTTTGCTTTCGATCATCCTCCGGCCGAAGTACCCGAACTTGCGCTGCTTTGCGTTCAGTCCCCCCGGCTGCACGTTGTCGCCTGGACTGGCGTCGCGGTGCGCGGCCTTCGTGACGTCGGTTGTCGTGGGTCACGACATTGTCGCGCGGTCGTCGCTCACGTCCGCTGAGGAGCTACGCGACCAAGTGATCGATCTGATCGGCCGCAGCAAGGTCGGCAAGTCGGCGATCCTGCGCCAGGTCGTCGCGTGGAAGAAGCCACATGAGCTGCTGCACGACGAACCGCTGGCCGAAGCGAGTTCGTTCGGAGTCCAGTTGGCCAACTACCGAACGATGCTGCAGCGCATTCAAGCCCACGAGCCGATCCACAAGCTCACGATCCCAGGCAAGTTGATTCACTTGAAGCGGTCGGTGCGAGTCAAGAGTGCAGGCTGCTGGGTGTGCTGCCGACCAGGAGGAGGGGGCATTTGCTGCACGGAGCGCACGAACTACGACTGCTCGTGGTCGTCGGCAGACACGTTCCAGAAGATCCGCATCGCGCGCACGATGCTCGACGACCATTTCCCAGACAAGGTGCACCACGTGCTCCAGGATTGCTCGAAGCGCCTGCGGCCGCGCGAGAGCAACTGCATGGGCTAGAGAAAAGACGACAGACAAGGGCTACGACACAGACACAGATAGGTAGATAGATAGGTAAGTAGATGGTGCTGGAGCTGCTCGATGGCTCTTGCTGTTTATTAGAGTGCGGCCGGACGAAAAGCTGCAGCCGAAGGCAACTCCAAAAAGCAAAATGACAGCTCCATGACACTGCAGCTCTCGCTTTTTTAGACCGCTACGGAGGACGCAGGCGACGGGCGGCCGCAGACAACGCACTTGAGGGACTCTGAGACGTTCAGCTTGGAGCAAATCGCGCACGACCACGTCGAAGACAGCGTGCCGCCGTTCAAAGTACTGCTACCGTTGCTGAACGAGCCATTCACTGACGACGGCTCGGTGACTCCGGCAAAATGTAAGGACTCGACGCTCGGTGGGCGAAAGAAAGCTGTGTTTGGCGCATGTAGGACGGCGGGGATTGGGGCATTGACGGAGACGCTCATAGGCTTCGCGACGGGCTCTGGAACCGGCGGTGGAGCTGGTGGCGATGATAGAACTGGAGGCGGCGGAGACGTGGCTGGCGGTGCCACCTGCGTGTTCTGGCGATGAGAGTAGCCGTGATGATCGACGACGCTTCTGGATTGCTGCGCGCCACGGAGCTCTTCTTCGAGCGCCTGGATGCGCCGCATGGCCGCCGCCATGGCCGCTACGAGGTCGTCGTGGTTGGTCCTGGAAGTCGCTGCGCCGTCATTGCCAAACACTGGCGGGCACGGATTGCCCACAGGTGTCGCTGGCAGCGTCGCGCTGCGAAAGTAGTACTCGCTCCAAAGCGTCACTTGCCGCAAGACGGACGACACGGGCGGCAGCAGAGTGGTCTCTGTCTGTGGGCGATAGAACGGATTCTGGTACATGGCTCTGTGGTCGAGCACGTGGGTCCACAAGGACGCCGTGCGCGTCTGCAAGCTCCATGCTTTCCGTTCGCGGTCGCAATTGCCGAGGAACGTACCGTAGCGACCGGAGAAGATCGCGTCCGCGATGCATTCCAGGAGCTTGCCGTTGAACTCGAAGTACGTCGGGTACTGCCGCCAGAGCTGCCAGACGCAATCCAAGAACTGGAGGAACACGGGCGACTGCTCCTCGTGCTCGCTTCGCCCCGGTCCGACGCGGTCGTGGAATTTGTGGCCGACGCGGATCCACTCCTTCTCGATGATCTCCATGAAGCCCACGATCGTGCGGTAGTGCTTGTCCAGCAGCATCTGCGAGAGCGCGCACAGCTGGCCCGTGCGGTCCCACCCGTCACTGCAGTGCACGAGCACCGTCGTGCCTTTGTTCCCAACGGCCTCGGCCACGCGGATCGCGGCCGAGAGCACGAGCCGCACGTGCGAGAGCCACTTGGTGTCCTCGACGCGCGTGTTCCACACAAAATCCAGGTCCGCGTTGCCTGTGGCCACGAGCGCGCGGATGCTCTCGATGCTGTCGCGCATCGCGTGGATGTTGGCAATGTTGAGGAAGCTCACGCTCGCGTGCTGGAGATTCGAGCTCTCGGTGCCGCCACCCGTGAGCTTGTTCACGCGTGCGTTGAGCTCTGGGCGGCAATCCGCGACCCAGATCTTCTTCTGGTGGCGGTTCGAGTACCCAATGTACGCCAAGTACCGGTCGTCTGCTGGGTTTTGCGCGTTCAGGATGCCCCGCTTCGGCTGCGCGCAGCGCCAAATCGACGCGCCGTTGCGCGAATGCACAAAGCAGCAGATCGGTAGGCGCCCTTTCGAGCGGAACTCCGCGACGCTCGCGATTTCGTGGTCGCTCATGGACGCTGGCACGACGAGCTGCGGCGGGTACGTCGGACACATGGCGTAATTCGCATTCATTTCCGTGACGCGGAACGGGCCATTGACCAGGTCGACGCCCATGCGCGCAAAATCCGCGACGAGGTTGTAAATCTGGTGACCCTGGAGCTCTCGCTGCGCATGCGCCGGCGCGATCCCCGCTGCGAACGCAAACAGACTCAGCGGCGAGTCGATGAACACGTGGCGGTTGAGCGTCATCATGAGCGTGTTGATGTCGCCGCCGAGCGTCCATGCGCGCAGGTCCTTGAATTTGATCACGAGCTGCGTCGGCACAGCGGGTTCGTACTTGGAGCGCGTCGCATTCGCGACCTGCGGGTACGTGAGTTTGCCCACGCACGCCCTCGGGATGCCCACGAGCGCGTCATCGAGCAGCGGGTGGAAATGGCCCGGAGAGCGCAGCGCCGCCTGGGTCGGCTCGAAGCGCAGGCGGTAGTTTGTGACGAACAGCGTGCCTGGGATCGCAGGCAGCGCTACTGTCGTCGGGAACATGAACGAGCTGTTGACTGCAGCGAGCACACCTTCATTCGGCGGCATCCGATGAGGAGCCGATGCCGCTTGCTTGGGCGCAACCGCAATGACGCCAGCGGATTGCGACACTGCGCGTGTGCTTTGGCTCTGCTTCGCGATCGCATAGAGCTCGCGCTGCGTGCCCTTCATGTCGAACGACGCGGGCCTCGCTGGCACCGCGGCCGCTCTATTGGCCACAGTAGCGGGCGCATCGGACGCGGTCTTGGGCGCCAGCGCCAGCAGCCGCGCCATGCGCGCGTGGTGCGCGCAGACGCCGTCGTCCGCGGCGGGCGACGCGCAGCGCGAGCCGTTGTGCGTGATCGCCGAGCACACCGCCATGCCGTTCTGTTAGTGGGCTGGTTTCGAGTCGGTCGCTATCAGCGCTGCGCGACACTTGAGGAATTGGTTTATTGCAATTCTAGCCACCCATCAACACAATGTGCTGCGTAGAGAATGATTGCGATGTCGAAGTAGAACGGATTCTTTTGGTAATATTAGCCTCCTATTGGTGGCTAGTTGTGTAATTGTTTGTGGCTTTGATTATGGTGCGGCGATTGATCGATCGATCGATCAATCCATGAGACGCTCGGCGCGCACGGCAGCGGCCGCCGCGTTGGCGCGCGCGAACGCGACGGCGAGCGCCGCCGCTGATCCAGCTGCGGCTGCAGCCAAGAGCCGAGGCGCGAAGCGCAGTGCGTCCGCAGTCGCTGCATCGCCAGATCCGGCTGCGCACGTGCGCGTCAAAGCGGAGCTGCCATCCAACGAAAACAGCCACGGCAATGCCGTCGTAAAGCACGAGCGTGCGGCGGGCGCCCCAGTGAAGGCAGAGAAAACCGAGAGCGCAGGTGAGGAAGCGCTGCAGTGGCGTAAGCTGTGCTCGGCCCAGGAGCTGTCGTGCAAGCTGACGCTTGCGTCGGGCCAAGTGTTTTCCTGGCGGTACCATGCGCATGCGTGCGAATGGAGCGGTGTCGTGGGCAACCATGTGTTTGCGCTGCGCGAGAGCAACGCAATCGTCGAGTTCCGCTGCGTGCATCCATTGCAGCGTGAGTGTAATTGTGTTGCTTTGGCCATGCATACTGAGGGGTTTCTAACCTGTTGTTTGCTAATTCTGCCCACAGTGCCATCGCAAGAAGCGCATGCGATCTTGACGCACTACTTTCGACTCGAGGTGAGGAAAAAAATGTTTGTACTATGCCTCCTAATTTGACTATTGGAGCTCATCGCAGCGACACATGGTGTTGCGTGTCGATCTTGCGCGTTGAATAGACCGAAGCAACGCCATTGTACGAGGCGTGGACGACGCTCGACGACCCGATGGCACAGCTCATTCGCAGCCTCCCGGGCCATCGCATGATCCGCCAGGACCCCGTCGAGTGCCTCTTCTCGTTCATTTGCTCGTCCAACAACAATATCCAGCGCATCCAGCAGATGGTCGACAAGCTGCGAGCGACATACGGCACCCACCTGTGCACTGTTGACGCTGCCTCACTCGCACTTATGCCTCCTGACAGCAAATTGGACCCACGCAAAGGGGAACCAGACGCAGCGGTGGCGATCTCGTACTATTCGTTCCCATCACCAGACACGTTGGCAGCGAAGTGCGAAGAAGCCACGCTGCGCGCGCTCGGCTTTGGGTACCGCGCGCCGTTCATCACCAAGTCAAGTCGGCAGCTGATGGCGCTCGGTGGCGTCGAGTATCTACTCAAGCTCCGCGACTGGAAGCCACAGGCAAACGCGGATGTCAATGCGCTCGACGAGACGGACGAGTACCAAGCCAAGCTGATGGTGTTTGCAGGCGTCGGCCGCAAAGTCGCGGATTGCATCGCGCTGTTTGCGCTCGAGCGACTGGACGCGATCCCCGTCGACACGCACGTGTGGCAGATCGCGTGCCGCGAGTTTGACCCGAGCCTCGAGGCCAAGAAAAGCACCACGCCGAGCGTGTACAAGAGCGTCGGCGACCATTTCCGCCGGCGGTTCTCGCCCTGTGCCGGCTGGGCCCACAGCGTGCTCTTCACCGGCGACCTGACGGCGTTCCAGTCCCATTTACCCACCGCCATGCAGAAGCCAAAGAAGAAAAAGACGCAAGTCAAGAAGAAAGCGGCGGGAAAAGCCAGCGCGCGAGGCAGCAAGGCAACGTGAGCATCCGAAGTCTTCGCTCGTGCGCTTGCGTGCATGGAGGAGTTGGCCGCAGAATGCAGCAAACGCACGACGCAGCGTCTTGCCAGAAGAGGCGCGTTGCAAATGCGTTGGGGAGTGAGGACGCACGTGGCCCATCTCTGTGTGTGTGTTCTTGAAGGCGGTCGCTGGACGCACGAAGAGTTCAGACGCTGGAGGCAAGTGCTTCCACGGAACGAAATCTGTGAGTCTAGGTTCATAAACCTCTAGAAATGCATGACACCTTGCAGCGAGCCACCTGATCCCCTCTTTGTAACACTTTGGTCGTTTCACTCTGAACTGCATATTGCATAAATTATATGTGAGATAGTAAAGTGCACAAGAGTAGTCCTGCACATCGTGGAATCAAATCTATAAAATTTCACTCAAGTCTCTCCAAAGAGGGTTTTCGTCCTGCATTCGTTTCCACGGTGCGTTTTGTCTACTTCTCCTTGAGTGGATCCGTTTTCGCGTCATTTGTGCAATTTGCCAAGAGCTCCGACGTCGCCGCGCAGCAAGAGAGAGAGAGAGAGAGGAGTCAAGCGAGCGAGCGACAGCAACGCGCGAGATGGAGCCGACGGTGTTCGTGTGCGTCGTGACGGCGATCGCGTGCGCGCTGCTCACGCTCGACGGCACGGGTGCGAAGCGCGCTTTCTTTCTGTTCTTCTCTCTTGTATCATTCTGCTTGAAGCGACGGCTCATGAGTGCTTTTGCGGAGTGTAGTGTGCCTGCTGCATGTGGAGGACGCGTGCGTGCTCGACCGCGCGAGCAACATCGTGATGACGATTATCGGGTCCGTGACGCTCGTGCCTGTGCTCGCGGCGCTCTACACGGCGTGGCTCGATCACAAGAACAATCGTCGAGGCGAATACTCCCGCCTGCTGTACGTTCACTCTCTTGTGGACATTATGGATGCTTTTGACGCCGCGAATTGCTCATGTGCTGTATTTTGTAAATGATTGCGTGCATGTTGCAGTGAATCAGGACGCGTGGCCGCGACGGAGACGCCAAAGCGCGTGATGATGTATCTCTACATCAGCCATTTCCTTTCGGCATGGGTACATCCGCAACTCAGTCGTGTGCGCGCTTCTGTGCATACACAAAAAAAATGTGTGTGTTTATGACGAATTGCTTGTATGTTGGATGCAACAGGGCGACCGCATGTGGCAATTTGCGATCCCGATCCTGTTTATGGAAGTGTTTGTCGACACGCTGCTGCCGAGCGCGACTTTCTCGCTCGTCATGTACACGACGTGCATCTTTGCGATCCCGTCGGTCGGCAAGCTCCTCGACACAGCGAACCGCTGGACCGTGATGAAGTACTCGATCGTGCTCGAGAACCTCATGATCGTGATCAGCGCGACGATGCTGATGCTGATCCTGCTCGTGACGAACGCCGACGGCATCCACAAGCCTGAGTGGACGTGGCAGCTTCTCGCGCTGTTTACCGTCACGCTGGTGTGTGGCGGTGTCGGTCAGGTGCTGAACGACGCGCAGACGCTCGCGATCGAACGCGACTGGGTCGTCGTGATCGCTGGTGCCGACAACTCCGACGCGCTCGCGCACTTGAACACGACAATGCGTCGCATTGACTTGAGCTGCAAGATCCTCGCGCCTATGGCATTTGGCATCATCATGGACTTTGCCGGGGAGGACCCGACGACGCGCGCCATGATCGGCGCTGCGGCTGTCGGGATCTGGAACTTGCTCTCGACTCCGCTCGAGTATTACATGACCAAGGACGTTTATGACCTGAACCCCGACCTCGGCGTGAAAGAAGACGTGGCAGAAGACGCGGAAGCGCATGAACAGCAAACGGCGAGCGTGGACAAGACGAACACGGTCACGCGGTACGCCAACATGTGGAAGGACTACCTCAAGCACCCAGTATTTTTGCTCAGCTTCTCGTTTTGCTCGCTGTACATGACGATCTTGGATGGGGGGGCACTCAACACGGCGTACTTGAAGTGGCGCGGGATCCCGGACTCGATTCTGGGTTCCAGCCGCGGTGCAGGAGCCGTGTTTGGGCTCGTCGGGACGTTCCTGTTCCCGTATGTGCGCAAGCTCCTGGGTCGCGTCGAGAGCGTGGCGGTCGTGAGCGTGTGGCTCTTTTGGCTGTGTCTGGCGCCCGTGATCGGGGCGTTCATCATTGCAGGCGAGTCGGTCACGTCGGACTACGCGATGATCGGGTGCATGGTCGTTTCTCGAATCTGGCTGTGGAGCGCCGACCTCGCCGAGACCCAGATCATGCAGGAGTGGATCGAGCCGAGCCGCCGCGGCTCGATCAACTCGATGCAGACCGCGACGTACCAGTTTTTCTACATCATGATCCAGTTCATGGGCATCGTGTTCCACGACCCGCGTCAGTTCGAGTCGCTTGTGATCTTTTCGCTCGCGACGGTGTTCTCATCGGCCATCGGCTTCACGGTCTGGGACCTCAAGTACGGTCGGCGACGCAGTGTGTACGTGCGCAAACCCTCGTCGCCGCAGAAGCACGTTGCGTGAATGCGGAGCATGGAAACGAATGGCTGCATGGATTGTAAGACGTTAGAAAGACACAAAGTGTTGGGTCCCTTCTGCAAGGAATGCGTCACGCGTCACTTGTGATTTGCAACTAACACCATCCATCACGTCTCATCCCCCTCTGCAGTGCTACAGTAGCTTTGCGAATTGTCGAACCCGACGCAGCGACAGCCACTTGCTGGGCCACGTGTAACTTTTTGCAAATGGGGCGATGCTTACGTACTCTGAGCATCATTATATTTTGCTGCCGCTGCGAGAATCCTGGTGTGGATACACGTCAACGAAGCCATGTTCATCATCGTCTGAGAATGCTTGTAATGTTACCATCATTCAGATCCGCCCAAGATGACCTTCTTTGCTATGTGCCATTTTCCAAGTCGCTACACGACGCACTCACTCTGCCAGACTCGAGGCGGGGAATGCACCGCTGGGCTGCGCTTCTTGTACGTCGGCCCCATAGTGTCCGCGTCGCTTCTGTTGCTGCCCTCGGCATGACGTTCACGATCCGCGAAAGCGCGGTGTACGACCCCGTGAGCACCAACTCGAAAATCGCGCCCAAGCAGCACGTCGAGAAGCAGTTCCGGTTCCAGGACGACGCGGCCGCGCGCGTGAAGATCGAGAGACTCGTGCTCTCGACGCCTGGCTTCACGCACGTGAGCTACAACACCGCGGGGCGGGAGAACGTGGTCCGCGTGTCATCCGACTCGGAAGAGATCTTGAACTTGGTGGAAACGGTGTCAATCCGAGATCACGGCATTGAGCTGCGCACACGCGGCGACGTTAAGAAGGGCGGCCACTTGCTCACCGAGATCTTCTTGGCGCAGCCAGACGCCGTGGCGGATATCGACTGCTCGGGCTCCGCGGTTGTCGTCGTGAGCGAGAACGTGGTCGCCAACGATCACGAACACGTCCCGGCGTCGGACTTGAAGATCCACTTGTCCGGCAGTGGGGACCTCTTCGTCTCCAACTCCGACTTGAAGGTCCGTTCGCTGGCTCTGTCGTTGAGTGGCAGTGGCGATGTCCAATTCGCGGCCTCGAGTGTGAGCGTGGCAAAGGACGCGAGTCTCCGTGTCGGAGCGTCCGGCGACTTGAAGATGTTCGCCTCGACAATGGACGCCCAGAACATCAACGTCTCGGTCGCGGGCAGCGGCGACATCCAGCTGGCGTCTCCGAGCCTCACGGCGCGAGAAAAGCTCGACATGTCTGTGGCGGGGTCAGGAGACACCAAGGCGTTTGGCTCCCACATTACTGTCCCCAGGCTCAGCGTCGCGGTCGCTGGATCTGGTAACGTACGTGTCGTCGCCCAGGACCACCTAGCCGCGCACAATCTGTCGAGCTCCGTGATGGGGTCTGGGGATATCACGATCGCTGCGACCACGTCGCAGTGTGAGTCTCAGGAAATCTCGATCGCAGGCTCCGGTGACGTCGATTTCGGGGACGTCGTCGCCAAGAACTCGAACGTGTCTGTCCTCGGCAGCGGCGACGCGACTGTGTGCGTCACGGATGCACTGAGTTTCAGCAAAATGGGGTCGGGGACCGTTTCGTACCTGAGCCAAGCGCCCAGCGTCGTGACTGGCAGCAAGAAGGGGCTTAAGAGCACCCAGCGGTACGGGACGCGTGGGCTCGTGGACAAGCTCTCAGAGCGGTGGCGTCAACCGAAGGCCGTGCCGCTCAAGGAATCCGCATTTGACGAGATCAGCATCGGTGCCAAGCACGTGCACTACGAGTACACGGTCAAGATCCGCAGCTTTGGCGAGTTGATCGACAAAGTCCAGAGCTTATTTGGCTTTGGCGGCCACGCACGAGGTGATGCAGCAACGGAAGTCATAGCCGTTCCGGTCGCTCTCCCAGCCAAACCAAGCGGCCCAGCGGTCTCGGTTGAGAAGGAAGCACCTTAAGCCAGCAGTTCGACTGCAGAACGCACTTTGTTGTCCATTCCATCTGGTTAATGTTTAGCAGCAGTAGTAGTATCCAACAAGCATATGCACGTTTAGCACTCACTCTCTTTTCTTTTCTTTTCTTTTACACCCACGTGCCTCGGTCCTTTGGATGGCGCTCGGCAACGACGGCGACCGTAGGAAGTCGTGAGTTCGCGCCGAAGTTCTCTTTGCCCATCGGCGTCTCGTTGCTGAAGTCCTGGGAGAGCATTGACCTCTCGTCGCTGTCGGGCTTGAGGTTCTGGACCCATTTTCGTAACGTCATGATGAAGATGCCCACGTGGCGCACGAACAGCACGAAGATGATCAAGAAGTTGAAGATCACAAACGAGTGGGCCACCAGAGCGCGGGACGACGTCTCCAGCTCGCTCACCGTCAGGAACGCGAACGAGAGGGAGAGGTTGATGATGCGGAACACGTACAGCAGTACCATCAAGATCTGCACGCGAACGTCCGAGAACGGCGCCAAGTACGTCAGGACGACACAGAAGATCAAGTGCATGATGAGGAGCGCGACCAATTGGTCGGGAACGTCCTGGACACCGCCCGTGAGCACACCGACGATCACTTGGAAAAACACAAAGGCCACAAAGTAGTAGCGGAACGCCTGCTTGGTGTCTGCGTACAGTGTGCCGTAGGCCGCATGGTTGTAGAACGTGAACGAGTCGTTCAAGCGGATCGAGCGCACCTTGTAGAACAAGAAGCAGAGTGTCGCCACGACGACGACCCACATGTCGACCATAGCAACGAGGATCTTGCCGCTCACCTGGTACCGGATCTGCATCATGAGCTCGTACGTCGAGACAGTGATGAGCGGGAAGATGCTGAGAAGCCACACCGCGACGCCGAGCCCTATGATGCACGGCGCAAATCCACTCTTCCACGCTGGTCGCCGCTGCTGGCTCCTGACCTTCTCGCTGGCGAGGCGTACTGCGCACTGACTGGCCACAGCAAAGCCAATGAAGGCAGCCAACAAGATCCCGATGAGAACCAGGAAGAACCGAGTCGTGTACACCAGCACCATGCCTTCGTCAATGCCTAGACGGTCCGTGTATGACACGATTCCCGTCAAAATGATGAACTGGAGTCTTCTCGCCGCGGTCGACACAACCGCGTACATATGGAAATTCACCCATGAGAACGAATCCGTGAAATCCAAAATGATGTACGGCGCTTTGGTCAGTTCTAGCATCGAAACCGAACCCAAATGCTGGAAGTATGACAGCACAGCAACAAATTCCCACGTCGTTGGCGTGAACCAAGAGCCGTCGGTTCGTCGAGCGATGATGGATTCTGTGAGCCAGGATGGCGACTTGAGCGCGAGCACGTGGAAACCACAAAGTAGCACCATCGACACCAGCGCAAATGCGTAACTGCAGTACCGCATCACATTCTGGACTTTCTGCGCTAGCGGCGAAATCTCAATGTCTGCACCAGGAGGTGGGTTGGCGCGATTGTCACCGCCGATGATACTCCCGTACGCTGAGCCTGAGATGTTCCCCTTTGTCGACCCATCCTCGACTTCCTCTGCGATTTCTTTCGCACGCTTGACGATCTTTGCATTCGAGTCACGGTCGTACTTTTCAAACGTCTGTTTTTTGCTGCCATCGGTGAGCGTGATCGTAGTCTTGGTTTCTTCCACAGCCTTGAACGAGACGGCTTTATCCTCATTTTGATCATCGTTCGGCTTTTTGGTAGGTTTCTTCTCTTGGGCTTTCGCTTCTGCCGCCTTTTTATCGTGATCTTTGCTTTCCGATGCCTCGCTTCCGGCTACTGAGATCGTTTTGGTAGAAGCAAGCTCATCAGGGCGAATGAGGTTGAACCCGTTAGGGCTTTGTGTGCCACCTGCCGAGGAAGCTCCATTCGAATCCTTCTGCACAACCTTGTCGTTGATCAAATCTGGAGCGACCACTTTACCAGCTCCGCCATCTGCACCAGTCGTATTGGTACTGGTGGAGTTTCCAGCACTAGGAACGTCGATCAGAGACCAATTTACTGGAATGCCGGACTCCTCCTTACTCGCTTCGTTTTGCTGGGAGCTCGCCTTGCTGCCTGAGCTCGCTCTGTTTGTTTTGCCAGAAGATGCTGAAGAAGTCGGATCGACAGTTGGCTGCAACACAGGTAGTGGACTAATGGACAAGGCACTTCCGGTGTCTGAGCCAGCACTTGATAGCGTACTTGGAACCGGAAGAGAAGCGTCTGCAACTGGATCGCCGATAGCGGTCGCCGCAGGAGGTGGAGTTACGGTTGTCGCTGACGGTGAAAGCGCAGGGTCATTTCCAGGAGTGCCACTTGGAACACTCGAAGGGGTAGTATTTGATGAACCAGTTTCAGCAGGACTCGGGCTAACTCCATCAATCGCAGGGACTTCGCTCGGGATGTGAGACGAGATGATATCCAGCACAGGGAGAGTCACTGGTAGCACTGATGCATCACCATTGTCACCTGGGCTGGAAGTGGCACTCGATGGTGAGGTGCCGTCGCTGCTGCTTTTGCCGCCACTCGCACCAGAGCTGGCAGTTGGCGCAGACGACGAAATGATATCGGGAACCTTCACTGGCAAAGTTACCGGTAGTACCACAGGTAGAATGTTCGGAGACGAGCTGCCTTTATTTGCACTCGCATCAGAGTTAGTGCTCGGCGAAGACGTCGAAATGATTCCCGGAAGATTCACTGGAAGAGTTACAGGGAGACTGACAGGAAGAGTGACTGGGAGCGACGGTAATGTACCGGGAGCGCTCTTACCAGACGCACTGTTGCCTTTGCCACTACCTGCTGTAGAGCCAGCAGTCGGCGTAATCTTCGACGTGATATCTGGAAGGTTGACTGGCAAAGTCACCGGGAGGCTAACAGGTAGAGTAACTGGGAGCAATGGCGAAGCTTTGTCAGCATCTTCATCGGACACACTGTTGCCTTTGTCGCCGTCTGCAGGAGCTTCGCTGGTGGACGATTCGCTGTTTTCTTCGTCCCCACTCCCAGCAGAGTCACCATTAGGTGAAGGCGTTGAAAGGATACCTGAAATGAGATCTGGAAGCTTCACCGTCACCGAAGCGCTGATGGGTAAGGTGACGGGTAACGATGGCGAAGTGGTCTTTCCTGGTGCACTGTTGCCTTCGTCGTCATCTGCGGTCGGACTATCATCACTTGGCGCAGTTGTCGGTACAGCAACCGGGAGCGATGGCAAAATTGATGCATCTGGACTTTTAGTAGTCTCTTTGATGCCGTCATTTGAATCTGGATTTGAAGTTGCTGCAGTGGGCATCTTTTTACCCTGGTTGTCCTCCTTTGCATCAACACTTGGGACTGGTGTTGAAGATTCCGAGGATGGCAATGACGTCTCGTTCTCGCCTTTATCGGCACCTGGTGCTGGTGTCAGAGCTGGTGTTTCCTTCTCCTCCTCACCAGCAGCACTAGGAGATGACGTCTTCCCCTTGTCTTTGTCACTATCAGTTGGTGCTGGCGTCTCCTTCTCATCGTTTTTCTTCTCCTGTCCATCAGTACTTGGGGCTGGCGTCGGAGCGGGTGCCTCCTTGTCAGTAGCAGCAGTTGCAGCTGGCAATGGACTAGCCGGCACAGGAGATTCGGTGGTTGGAGCTGGTGCTTTATCCGCCTTTACATCGGCAGCAGGAGTCGCAGCAGTTGGTGCTGGAGCCAATGCCGGACGCTCAGACTGAGTGGATCCAAACGAGCTACTCTTCCCATCGCGCGGCTTGGATCCTGACGAGTTCTTGACGTCGTTTGCAGTAGATGGCGCCACAGTGTCCTTACCAGTTGGCCGTGACAGGTCTCCTCTAGATCCTGTAGCACTACCTTCGGCTGCTGGTGCAGGCACAGCACCAGCGACCTTGGCACTATCGACTGTGTCTGGAGCAGGGGACTTGGTCTGGTCTTTCGAACCATCGTCAGACAATGCCTTCTTCGACCCAGCCGCTGGGACGATCTCAGTATTCTTCGACGACGAAGTACTAGGCGGCTGCGATGTGGAGTCCGCTCCTGGAGTCACCGCCGCCGCCATCGAAGAAGACCCGGCCTTGGACGCCGCATCTGCTAGCGCAGGCGACGCGTCTGCACTCGCACCGCTCTGGTCCGCTTCCAGCGCGCGGTGGGAGAGCTCGGCGCCGAGCGCAACTGCGCCGCTGTGGATGCGCTCGCTGGTCGCGTCGCCCGAGGCGGCGAGCATCGCAGCCACGACGGACATTGCGAGCCACGTCGCGCGCTTCGCGGGCCGCTGCGTCCGGCGCGCCATCTTTTCTGCGATCTATGGGCGCTCACACAGTCACACTTGGCAGGCACACGCACACACAGAGGGAACCGAGCGCGCGCGTGTATATACAGAGAGGGAGACGCGCGCGATCGCAATATGGCGGGCTGCCATCGCGGCGCGCGTTCCCCCGACGAGATAGATAGCTTCACTGGCTCTGGGCTGCGTCCATACAGTGTACGCCGAGGGTGGGGGAAGGCGGTACACACAAGTACACTGTGTGTATCGGCTCTGTGGATCGGAGCTCTATTGTAAAATTGCCCTCACATCGTCGCCATCTGGATTTCGGGAAGGCAATTGGTTGTTGCCTTGTGGGCAGACGAGGCAGTCACGTCTTTCGGTTGCACAATGCTACTGTACAGTACGAAGTGCACAGCAACGCCAAGAGTTGAAGCGCAAACCCGCTCCCCTGCCAAGTGCCTGTTTGGACCTGATCAAGGGGCACGTGCAACACGTGTAACTGTGGGCAGCCAGGTCTCCTACCAGCCGCCTCTCTTGAACGCTCCGTTGCTTGCAGTAGCCATCCTCGGTTGCTGCATAACCTTCTTTCATGCATGCTCATCACATTGCCTCCTGCGATGCATCCTCAAGTGCTACCATGCCCTGCATTTGCATAGTTGTGGTTCACGAATTGTTTGAACTAAAGGAGTGTGATGGCTGGACTGGCTCTTGACGTGTTTCCCAGCGACCTGACGCCTGCACGATACTGAATTACGGTGTAAACATAGAAGAAGGAAAAAACGCGAAAATGATGGTTCGCTACGGATTGCTCTTGCGAAGGAGTTCATTTGCACCTCTACATATGCATGAATACCTGGGTCATGCGAGCAATATGTAACAGCAACGCAGGGCGAATCACGCGCGAAAGGCGACAATAATACTCCATTACCCGTTTTTCAGGCGAATCCCTTTTCACATTCATAAACACAGTCGACGCCGTCGGTCGCTCTCTCTCTCTCTCTACGCTCAAAAGTCCAATTCGTGGCGGGACATCATTTGCTGCTGGTGCGTGTGCTGCTCCTGAAGCTGCTGCTGGTGCAGCTGCAGGTGGTGCTGCGTCAGCGCGCTGTTGTTGCTGCTCTCAGCCGCGTCCGAGGCGTCGCCCACCGCGCGCGCCGTCGAGACGCTCGCGTACACGTCCGAGTCTGTCTGCGTACGCACCTCGTACTTGGTCGTCGACTCTTCGTTGCGACGGTGCGGGTCCTCCTTGTCGTCGCGCTGCATCCACACGCGGATGTACGTGCTGAACACGATCAGCTGACGCACAAACCAGGCGAGGATCACGATCGAGTTGATCCCAATGAATGCGTCGGCGACTTTGTTTCGGTCGGTCGAAGCCATCGTGTTAGAATTCAGGAACGAGAACGCCAACCCAAAGTTCACGATCTTGACGAAACCAAGAGCGTACGTAAAGTAGAGCACCACGTTCTCCGCAAATGGAGCGAGGATGAAGACCGTCACAAGGTACAACGCCTGGATGCCCATGACGACGATCAGCTGCATCGGGTCTGTGTCCATGGTCCCAACGAGGATTCCCGATGTGATCTGCACCACCGCACCGATAATGAAGAACATTCGGCTACGGTACGTGTACTCGGCATAGAGCGAGCCCCACGTGGCCATGTTCTCGAATTGCTGCAGTTCCGCCATACTCTTGTGCATGATCACACGGCCGCTGTACGCAAGAATGCCGAAGCAGACTACGACGAGCGCGATCAGCGCCACGCTGAGCGCGTTACTGACAGTCGAAGCAGTGACTTCCATCGAGATCTCGAACGACGCGTACAGACTCAGCGGGAACAGTGAGAAATACCAAATCAGCACACAGAGACCGAGGGTGCGAATCGACGTACTGCGAAGACGGTGCACCGACGTTGAGAATTCGCCCGACGATTGCTTTTCCGCTTGTCGTTTCGCCAAAATGGCGCCGATAAGGAAAATCGCGAGCAACACGAAAAACACGATCGCGAAACCAGTCATTGAGTGGTACAAAATCTTGGACTCGAGAATGCCAATGCGGTCCGCAAACGACACGACACCGCCCAACACAATCGTTTCCAAACGACGACTGGTCGAGCTAGGCGTCGAGTCTTGCAGCAAGAAATTGGTCCATGCGAACGAGTCCGTGTAGTCCCACAGGAAGTAAGGGGTCTTGAGCAACGTCAGCTGGGAAAGCGAGGCCATTTGCTGCAAGTACCCGACATAGAGCAAGAACTCCCATGTGTTGGGCGACCAAAGTGGGTTGCTCCAGAACAACGCACCGTCAAGCGACACGTAGTGGAAGAACAACAGCAGCATGACTGAGATACCTGCAAACGCGACGGACGAGTATCGCACGAAATCGTGGAACGACGCACTGGTCTTGGACAGCAACGACGCCGCATCGGTAGGCATGTACTGATTGCGGCCACCAATGACATTGGGCGCGTCTTGCGTATTTGCTGCCGCGGCGCTGCTCGACGACCCACTGCGCTTCACACTAGTGGAATCTGTGGCTGAAGGATCCAGCACCGATTCGGAGACTTCGCCACGCACGTATTTTTTTGGCGCTTGGGTCGTTCCATAGGTGTTGTCGATATCGAGCACCACTGGTTTGAGTGTATCCTTGTTGATCTGAGTGATCTCGAAAGGGTCGGCAGTTGGTTTGTTTGAGCTGTTCGGGTTGAACACAATCACATCGACCTGGTCGTTGTTTCCATCGTCCACAGGGAGCTCATCAGGCTCTGGGGTTTTCGAGTCTTTCCCGTTCCCCTTGGACGAGTCGGATGTCGATGTTGGCGCATTGGTTTCAATCGCGATGACAACGGGAACGACAGTCACCGGCGGAGAGGTAGCAGGTACGGGGGTCGGTTCACGACTGACTGGAGGAGTCACTGGGGGAGGCGACACAGAGGTGTCGTCGTCGCTTGGTGTTGGCGCTGGCGTTGCCGATGGCGCTGCCGATGGCGTTGCCGATGGCGTCGCCGATGGCGCTGGCGTTGGGCCAGTTGGCGTCACTGGCGGAGGCGACGAGGAGTCAGGAGCTGGCGTCACAGGTGGAGGCGACACGGAGCCATCAGGAGTAGGCGTCTCAGCAGCTGGCGGAGCTGGCGTCACTGGAGCTGGGGACACTGGAGCATCTGTAGCAGGAGGTTGCGATGCTGGTGCTGGAGTCACCACCACTGGAAGGGTAACCGGGAGAGTGGTTGGGGCATCGGTGACTGGAGCCGGGGACGCTGGAGCTTCCGTGACTGGAGGAGGTGATGCTGGCTCTGGAGTCACATCAATTACTGGGAGGGTAACCGGCAGAGTGACTGGAAGAGTGACTGGAAGAGTGACTGGAGCATCCGTCACAGGAACAGTCGCAGCAGGAGCATCCGTTACTGGGGCTTCTGTCACAGGGGCCTCTGTTGTTGGTTCTGGGGTCAAGTCTACTACTGGAACAGTCACTGGTAGCGTTACTGGCAGCGTAATTGGCGCCTCCGTGACTGGCTCCGTCGTTGGCTCGGCTGTCGTTGGCGTCGGCGTCACTGGAGCCTCTGTCGTTGGCGTCGGCGTCACTGGCGCTTCCGTCGTTGGCGTCGCCGTCGGCGTCGCTGGAGCCTCTGTCGTTGGCTCGGGCGTCGACACGAGCGGGTTGGTGCCTGTCGGCGCAACCGTCGCGAGCGAGTCGGTGAGCGACTCGTCGGACGAGAGCAGCTGCAGCTGGCGCGCATCGTGTTCCTGGGCGCTCGCCGTCACCGCGAGCGCCGCGGCCGCGACGGCGGCCTGGAGCAGCGACGTCACGCACACCATCCGAAGCGCGTCTGGGGGCGGGTGCGTGAGTTGTGAGTGTACGTCGAGCGCGCTGCGTCTCGAGCGTGGGGCGATTCGGCAATTGCGAGGGAAAGCGCGGGGCAGGCGGTGGCCGATCGCGGATGGAAAAGCAGAAGTGCGTAAAGGCGGACCGAGAGAGAGTGCACGGGATAGGGAACCGAGGGTGAAAGCTTCCGTTTTTGGTGGAAGGGACTGCAGTACCCGATTTGTTCTCATACGCACTGCACGAAAATATACAGTCTTTTATTCAAACACATACTGGAGTACCATAGTAGGGATAGTGTCTGAGTGAGAGAAAATACGAGCTAGGTATGTTGAATTAAGCAGTGCTGCTTTCCAACCAGTCGCAAATCAATTGCCCCACCCAGCCTTTGCTGTGGTTGGAGGAAGGGATTAGGCCGGAGCCGATCGATGTGCAGAGACGGGCCGAAATGGGGAGCACACAGGCGGATGGGAGCGCGCGCTGCCGTCCAATTGCGGGACTGCGATACTGTACAGTACACGAGCTGGCGCTTTTTCGCGGTTGGTGCGGGTTCAGTGCCTTCATGTTTGCGTCCTGGTTAGATGAATACAGAACTCAAGGGCGTACTGTTTATACCTTCATGTATACCTGTAAAAAAAGTCATTATTCAATAAATGTATGGTCATTTTTAGGAGGGTATCAATGTGCGTTTGCTGTACTATCAAGGGGGAAACGGAAGACCGAGTCGCGCTGGCTAGCCAGCCATCAGTCACCCTTGTTTCTGTCGCAGAGCTGTCTGAGTCGCGCATTTCTTGAGCAGCCAGCGTCACACACGCGCCACATAACCCCCAATGCGGGTGTTGCTTCAATAAAGCGGCGGGCCGCTCGCAAAACGCGCTGCACAGCGTTGTGAGAGTGTATATACACACAGTATTTAATATTCGCAGAAAGATCCCCACTTCGCAGCACGACGGCATGAAGAATTTAATTCGAATCAAAGCACCAAGTGTATATCGGCACCGTGCGTCTGTCGGTGGGAAACGGCCGAAACGGCCAGTCTGTCAAGGGATCGAACATTATGGACGATATGCTAGCATTTTGTGAAATTAATCGGGAGAATGGCGCTCCCTTTATGCCACCGTCGGTCGGCACAGTAGGCACCGGGATCCGCGCAAGCCTCCGGTCTATTGCTCGCACGACGCAGAGAGCACACGCGCCGCACACCAGCATCTCTATGGCCGTGGCCGACTCAACGCGCCGCCTTTACGGAGTGAGCACCTTGTTAAATGCCGGAGTGCTCGCGTGAATCCATACTTGGCCTTTCACACTCGCCACATCTTCTGGTCAACAAACACAGGTGCTGTTGAGTTTTTAGAGCATGTAGGGAGCATCTGATTGGTGGATTCTCTGAAATTGCATACCAGGTAACTACTAAAGTAACCATCATTCTTGTTGTGGTGCAGTCGAATCACAAAATGTAGCCATTTGGCAAGCAATACGGTCATCGTTTTAATGTGCAATCAGTCATTTGGTGAACAAGAAGCGCGCCTACAACTCGCTGCAGGGTCGTTGGCAGCGCATGATACGGCCGTTGTGCCGTAGTTCTCCGATGCGTCCAGCAAGCAGCGTGCGCGAGATCTGCACCGAGTTGGCTCGATGCAGCTGCTCTTCCCATAGGCCGCTACAAGTTAACGAAGCCAACTTGGAGGAAGCATCATGCGCACTAACTGCGGTATGCACGCAGGAAAAATGGAAATAGAGGCGACCTTTTGCGTTGGCGTTGCCAATCATAGCGTTTGTGACATGGTGGGGTGGAAATAATGCCACGGCCGGTCGCGAGTTGGTTGACAAGCAAGCAATTTAAACGATTCACAACAGCAAACAAGCTCGCATAACACGCCGCTCCAGAAATTGTTCAGCGAGCTTTTTTGTGTCCAGCGCAGCCAGCCATGTCAAAGGTGTGTTTGTGTTTCTAGTTTTGGTGCACATGCATGCACTGTTGCATCGGCATCGTGAAATGCTGCACGTTGGTTTTGCACCGCAATGCGAACTTCTCCGGAGTCCGTGACCGACGACGCGTGGATATGTCTTCCGAGGTGGAAGTGGTTGGGTAGAAGAAGTTCAGGTCGCTCAATGCGGCAGCGATGACACGACAGACTCTCCCAGGTGACGACGCAGTCGAGGAATAAGTCATCCATGAGACTCCAGTTGGATGGAGCCGCGAGATCCAGAGCATCGTGAACAAGTCGACGGTCGAGGTACTTCAAGCGGCTGTGGACAATGTTCGCGATGTCGCTGCTGTTGAGATCGCTACTGCATTAGTCCGATTCATCACACAAATCACGAGGCTTGGGGCGCCAATCAAGTGCAAGCAAATGATGGTTCATATGAATGTTTGTATGCATCCAACGCCAATGGTCCGCGATGGCTTGCGCCAATCTCTACTGTGGGTTCGCTGTTGTATCTGAGCCCCGTCTCCGATGTAGCGAACAATGCCACAGCAGCTCTCTCGAGCTCGGTTTAACGATCGCCGTCGTCAAGGAAGACGTATTTACTTTCTTCAAGCTGCCCAGGCGTGCCGCCGACTCGTCCACACCGTTGCTCTCTCCATAAACGGCGCCCGCTTGCTTCCCCGACGCACACCGATCGCTTTTGGCGGTCTGCGACGACCGCTTCGATATCACAGCGTGGAGGCGGAACAGCTTCGATATAAACATGAATACCATCACCAGCAGCGTGCAGAGCAAGAGCGCGAACGCGAGGAACACGTAGAACGCTGCAG
>JAADVP010000940.1:0-12862 GCA_023335675.1 Globisporangium solare
CCATTCGCGACAGAATTCTTCATACCGAGTGTTCGCATAGTACAAGTCTATCGTCTCTCGAGGTGAGTCGGGGGACGACGCCTTATTTCTTGCTAGTTCTTCCACTTCTTTTCGGAGAGCGTCTCTCTTTCTGTTGAACTGTGGACTCAGTATTTTGCCTCGCCATTGGAGTTGGTGTTTCATGTGTGTTTTCCACGCTGACCATATGACCCCAGGGTTTTTTGACTCCATAATGTTCTCGAGAAGCTCTAAAGCGGCCGATCGAACATCATCTTGTATCTCATCTTTCATCAGGAGCCATTTTGGAACTCTCCAATACGATGGCCTTTTTGCGTGGTGCCATCTGGTGAGGCTGACTTCGTGGGCAAGGTGATCACCTCCGTACTCCAGGAACTTGTATGCAGAATCTTTGTAGAGGTTTGTACAGATTTCGCCTGACATAAATATATAATCCAGCCGATTATACCGAGGGATTGGCCCTGAAAACACCCGATCGTCGGGGTGGTGAAGACGCCAGCAGTCAACCACATGCAGGTGAGACAACCATTCGTTGCACAGTTCTCGGCTTGGGTCCGGTTTAGGAGTTGTGGCATCAATATCTTGGTCCCGGGCAAGGTTAAAATCTCCACATACAATGTGAAGAGACCGAGGATCAAAATCCCGCGGAAGAGAAACAAAGAATCTTGAGCGCTCACTGCCTTCGTTTGGGGCATATACATTGTGAATGTACAATTCCCGTTGTTCCAATACCATTTTCACAAGTAGATATCTTCTGGTTGCTCTTCTCATTATGTTGTTGACGACTTTCACCGTCCAGAGGTATAGCGTGGTCCACCTTAATCAATTCTTTTCTTCTGCAGCGTTTGTGGTGGTGCCCACCAGAACAAAAAGAACAGGAAAAGAGCATGGCGTCGTCGTCCCCAAAGGTTGGTGCGCTCGTTAGCGCCCCTCTCATCGCGTTCGCGCGCTCGTACGATGCTCATGCACGTCCTCCACTGTGGTGTATGCGCGCTCGCTGTGTAGAAATCTGCTGCCTCCCTCGAGCAGGTCAATGCCGACCTGTCGGTGCGTACCATTTGCCATTCGCACGCATGTTGTAAACGGCTCATGGCTGTAGGTGCTCATGGTTGTTTGCTATGGTTACTGTTTGGATGCATGCGCGATATGTTTTGCGGCTGCAGAATGTGCTGGGACGTCTGGACCAGGTGGAGAAGAAAGTGGCCGCGGAGGGAAAGCAAGTGGACGGTCCAGTTGGCGGCGTGGAACTCCGTGAGTACCAGCTCCAAGTGCTCGTTCGTCTGCGTCAAATCCGCGGTGCGTGTGCTTTGTAGGCATGTTGTTCTTTGGACGATGGCTTGCTCTGAGCGAGTACTGATGCCTGTGATGCCTGTTTTTATTATTATGCCGCTGTGCAGACACGATGAGCCAAGAAGGCTCGTCGTTGGAGCAACTGCGCAAGGAGCGCGATGACGCGCGCAGCGAGGCCGAGGCGCTCAAGAAGCAGGTGACGAAGCTCAACTACCGCGTGCAGCACCTCAAGCAGCACGTGCAAGTCAACGTCGAGTGAGCTCGCTCTTTTAGGTGCTCGCAACGAACTAATAACGAGCAGAAAAGGTGGTGGTGCATTTGGTTTGAGTGGATATTGTTGTGCTCCATTCTTGTGTGTGTGTCCTTGATGTTGTGCGCTATGCTGTATCGTGGGTTTTGGATGCGATCAGTATACGTATACTCGATGGTGATTTCCCTCCCGCTAAAGTACGATGTCGACCCGCTCGCTGTATTGTATTGAACATGCATGCACTGCCATTCCGCATTTCCTCGGCCGACGCACACACCCAAGAGAGAGAGAGAAGAAAAAAAAGATCACACGTCCGAGAGATGGCGAGCGGCGGCGGCAGCGACGTGGCGCTCTTCCGTGCGCTGGAGGAGACTAAGGCGGACGCAGCGGTGGCGTCAGCTGCGCTCGTGGGCGAAGACAACTCGGCAGAGCATACAGAAGGGGCAGCAGCGAGAAATGCCGGCGACGTCGAGCTGCAGAGGCAGCGACAGCAGCGCGCAGCCGAGCAAAAGAAGAACGAGGCGCGCATCCTGTCGCAACTGCTGCTGCTCTTCTGCGTGAAGCGGTCGGACACGCCAAGCGACAAGCCGCGGGCGTTTAACGTGAGTTACGTTGTGGAGGGAGAAGAGCGCGACGGACGCAAGGAGAAGGACGAAGAATCAGCGGCGAGTCGCGAACTCGCGCTCGTGCGGGAATTTTTATGCGCATCGCAGGCCTCGCAGAACAAGGTCGCGCAGTCGCTCTTCGTGCTGCAGCCGAGTCTGATCGACAGCTTTGCGCCGATTCTGGAGTTTTTTATTCGCATCATTATCGTGGCGCATGCTGATTCCCATGCGGGACCCATCGAGACTTTGCAGAATCACCGCACAGGTGTGCGTGCGAACGCGGCTACGAGGATACAGAGTCCGCGTTACTGCACATGGGCTCACAATGGCCATGTCAGCTGTGTCAAGATGGAGAAGCACGATAGCAATGCCAGCGACGCGGCGAGAGCTACTAGCAAGACGACGACGTTCCACTTCCCGGTAGACTTCCATGCATGCCTTGTGAACAAATACGGTAGCGTCAAGCGCAGCAAGTGCGAAGAAGTGTGGCACGGCGACCATATGGCATATCGCTGTCGCACGTGCGGGCTGTCGGATTCGAGTTGCATGTGTCTGGGCTGCTTCAACCCCGATGATCACGAAGGACACGATTACCGTGTCTATCGGTGCTCATCTGGCGGCTGCTGTGACTGTGGCGATCCGTTGGCGTGGAAACCAGAAGGCTTTTGCAAGAAGCATAGTGCGGCAGTCTCGGAGAGCGCAAAGAACCTGCTCGGCATGCCGATAGGCAAACTAGAAGACGATGTCGTGAAGCTGCTCGTTCGACGCACCGTTGGTTTTTGCGTGAATGTCCTGCGTGAAGTCTACTTGTTCTGCCTGCGGCCCGGTGGAGCCTACGACAGTAGCCCATTTTATCCGATGCGAGGCATACCCAAGGCGGGGCGACGACGGAACAGCTTTCCAGACATCATCCAAGTGTACCTCGAGCGTGTTGAGCAGGCGTTGGCATGGCTTCAGATGCTTGCGACAAGTTGCGTGAGGTATCGAGACATCGTGTCGTCGATCTTTTTCGAGCCGTTACCTGCAGATTTTCAGTTGGACCCGCCGATCCCAGCGCAACATTACCACGGAGATGGTACGATGGATGAGGGCCATGTCCATGAGGGCAATGAGCCTCTTCAGCAATCAAACGATGCGCATGACTACGAGGAAAGTGCTGCCGTGCATGAACCGAGCAATCTTCTCATTCTGGATGTGTTCCTGAAAGCGGGCGTGCTGCTGCCAGTAGAGACGTGCGACGCGCTTGGTGTGCTCTATCTGAAGTTGCTTTTTGATCATCCATTTAAGCAAAAGTACACGTGCCACTTTGTCGAGTGGTATCCGTACTACATCGACCTGTTTCTGAAGGCAAGCGAGGAGAACAACGAAGATGGGATGCGGAACCTGTCGAGGTTTATCGATCGACTATTTTGTCAGCTGTTCCACAGCACCGCGCAGTTGCAAGAGCTTGAAAGCCTGTTCTCGACCACGCATATTCAGAGCATGTACCGCCGGCGTCGTCCAAGGTCATCGTCTTCCGTCAGTTCCCATACGTCGTGCGTCGAGTGGCTCATGCTTTTCCTTCTGGAGAAGCTGAATGGGCTGTTCAAAAGCGCTCTACGTGTCGAAACAATTGAAGTCAAGCGACGTCGGAAAGATCATTCAAGTGCTGAGGATTCGGAGTCGACTGTGCTGCAGTATGTGGTCGACTGTGGACGCAATGTGTTCAAGAAGCGCATCTATGCACGACTTTGCTCCGATTTGCGGACGCTTCTCGTACATCCACAAATTGCAGCCCATGCGATTTTGCACTCGTTTCACAACACCGATGGCGCAATGATCCTGAGTGAGAAATCGGTTTATTGGGAGTTGATTCAAGCGTTCAAGTTGTTGCAGCAAATGGATTTACAGCAGCGGCATATTCACCAGCACATCGAATACGAGTCGCAGAACTGGACGTTTGCGTTTGTCGTGGATTATGAGGTCAACCTTCTGCTGAACGCGTTTCTGTCGGGGATTCCGTACTGCTTCTCGACCTCTGAATTGCTGGAGAATAGTGTGATTGCTCTTCCAGCACCATTCAATCCGCAGGAGATTTCGACTTTTGACCGGATTGCCTTGGCGAGAGCACTAGTGGAACCAGTCCAAAAGGCGGTTTTGACGTGGACTCATCGAAGTGGGTGCCCGGAATGGTTTGCAGATGGAGAGTGCGCTGGATCCGAGAAGATGGATGGCCTCCTCGAGTATTATGAGGGCAGATCATCGTCGCTGAAAGCTTCAATGAAGAAAAGCTTCCATTTGCCTCTGCATCATATGCTCGCATCGCTCGTGCACTCGCTGAGTGTTGTTATTCATCTACGTAGTGAATCCGAGTGGAAACAGCTGTTCAGCTTCAAGCAAGATTCTCGTCAGGAAGAGCCCATTAATGATGAGCTGGAATTTGCGCTCACTCTCAGTGAGTATCCATTGAGAGTATGCTTCTTCACTCGCGAAGTGAAGGCAGGTCTCTGGGTGCGCAATGGCAATTCGATGTGGCAACAATTGATTCACTACTACTCCAAGCATTGGCGGTTTTATGGAGTGCACTCGGATTTGTACCTGTGTCAGCTGAGTGCATTGATCGCTCCTCGTGGAACGTTCACACGTTTCTTTCTCCATCAATTCCCATTTGGTTTGCACGAGTCAAGTGTGTTCCGCATTAGGCGTGGTGGTGATCTTCCGGAAAGCGATGACAACACAGATGAAAGCAAGCAAGCGCAAGAGATGAGACATGAGATCGAGCTTACCGAAGAAATGCTTCGCCTGTTGCTTCAGATTCTGCTTTCCCCTGTCAAGATGGCGACTTCTGCTGCGCCAGTTGAAAGCGCGACATGGCTGCTCGAGCGAGAGATGATGCACTGGCTCAGTTTGGGGCCATTCACGAGAAGTGAGGTGATTATGCGGACGGATATGAAATTGGTGGAACAATTCAAGCAGCTACCGGATCACCCTTGGTCGCAACTGGAGGAAGAGGAAATTCTCACTCAGGTGCTTGAAAGCATTGGCGACTACGAAGATGCGAGTGCAGCCGGATCAGCGTCGTCTAGCGGCAATAATATCCTTGGATTTGGACTGAAAATGAGCGGCAGCTGGAAGTTGAAGCCGAACCTTTGGTTGAAGATCTCTCCATCCTTCGAGTGTTTTACCCCGTCCGAGGCGCAGCAATGCGAACAAAATATTCGAAATCGCTCATCTAGCGTACAAAATCCAGCATCCAATTTCCCTGCTCAAGCAATCCCAGTCCTCCCCGGTTTACCAGGAGCAGCACTGCATATGCATGCGATTCTTGCTGATAAGCTGTTCAACACCCCATATTTGGCTGGAACGATCTTGATTATTTTACTCAAGTGGAAGCAGCAAAACGGTACGGCCCCCAAGTCTATCAGCAGCGGTGTAATAAGCGAAAACTTATTGCTGGTAGCACTTCAATGTGTGTACATTGGGATGACGTTGCTTCAAGACCATGAGACCGGAGAAGCTAGCGATGACCTAGTGTCACGAAGTGGAGTGGGTACTGCGCCAGCCGTCGACATCGGTATTAAGGATGTTGTGTCGAGTTTTGGTGAAGAGGACTCGTTTTCCACCAATCTATGCACAGCTGTGCACACGGGCGAAAGTGGAAGCACAAGTTTGCTGTCTCTGCTGATGGAGCTTGCGTCCGAAGAGACATCACAGAAAGAAGTGAAAGCTATTGCTCAGCAGACTCTCAGACTTGCTGAAGAAAAATCTCCTCGCTGTCGATCTGTTCTCGCAAGAGAAAGAACAAGAATAGCTGCTTCCCAAACACGCTACTCACTTGGTGCTGCTGATATTTGTGATGGAAGCGGTACGAACAGCAACGACGAACGAGCACGGCGAGCGAAGGAGATGATGCGCCAACGGCAGCAAATGATATTGGAGAAGATGCGTTCCAAGCAGATGCAGTTCTTGTCTTCACATGGCGAGGCAAAACCAGAAGGGAACTCTTCGGGCGAAGCCTCGAAATCTGCTTCAGGTGGTAATGTTAGTGACGATACTGGTTCAGATGTCATTGAGAACGACGGCTTTGACGACGATGAAGAGGAAGACGAATGGGGATTCCCAACTGGTCAGATTGACGTGCATTTGTACCTGGACCATGTGTCATCTGCAATTGCGCTGGCGTGCGATAAAGAGAAGGCCATCTATGACCGCCGACGGAAATTGCGACGCAGCTCACGGGGTAGTTCGACTAGTAGCAACTCGGGGCGTGCGAGCGACCAGCATAGCGAGAGCTTCAGTTGTGATGAAGAGAAAGAAGATGAAGAGTGCGGGTTATGCCGCATGCCGTGCGAGGCTTCTTCATCCTCCGCCTCGTCGTTTGGATTTATTGGAATGATCCTCCCGACGCCTGCACCTCAAAAGCTGAGAGAGGCACATAGAATGTCAACTCCTGCTTTCCCACCCGTCCAACCAACGAAACCCAATGCAAGTGGAGAACCGATATCTGTTCAGCTGCCGGACACCACGATCTGGAGTTGCGGACACCCAGTTCACCACGAGTGCTTGAAATCGTATTTATCGACGCTATGGGGGAACAAGAATAATCGAAGTCCGACAGAAATGCTGAACGGAGAAGATCGTCTTCTCAGTGAGCGCGATGTTGAGTTTCAATGTCCGGTTTGCCGGCGTCTCTCGAACTGTTTGGTACCAAGCGTATCACAGATACATCCTCAACGTGATCAGAAGCGTTCGTCTTTTTATCGATCATTGCGCGGGTTCGATGATTATGAAAAAGAGTCGAAGGAGGAGGACTTGCAAGAGAGACTCCTGTTTGTGAAGTGGCTCAATTCACAAATGAGCTTTCGTGACGATTCACCGGTGGTGAAAAGAAGAAAGTCCCGAAGCCTATCCTATTTGCGCTCGAGGTTAAGTTCATCATCCAGCGAGCGGGAGCAGGCAAACACAACTGAGCGACACATTGACAGGTTCTACAGCGAGATTGCCTTGCGTTCACTGCGAGCGGCGATGCAGCTTCCGCTTTTGATGAGTGGGGAGGCTGAGGACGAACGTCAAATCCAGACGGAAATTGAGGATGCTGCAAATGCTCTCGGAGTTGTTTTGCCAGCGTGGCAAATACTTGTCCGGAGTCTTGAGATCCAGGTCAATCTTGTTGAGGAAGAGAAGCTCTTGCTTGGTATCGAATCCGTGGACAAGCAGCGAATGCAGTCCATGCGCTACCTCGCTGACGTTGCAGTGTCTGCTTCAGCCATTTCTGCGCAAAATTCACTGTCGTGGACTGTGATTGATGCACCGCATGAATCCAAGTTTGACGTTGTGATGAACAAGCTGAATGGCACTCTATTTGGCCATCAAGTGCTGTTTGAAGAAGACGAATCAGCGAATGAAGTAGCGAAATCATGTGAGTTCCTGTTGGCGCTGCCAGTGCTATGCCACCCAAACCTTTTCTCGTTCTTCATCACAAGAGTGCTATGGAGACAAGGCCTAGAGACTTCGAGTGCAATTCCCCCAAATGTGGCGGTCATCGAGCTGGCATCGGAAGTGTTCTTCCTTGCGAGAGTTGTGGTCACAGCTCGCGTATTGCAAGCACTCTGCTGCATTCGACTGCAAACAGACTACACGGATGAAAGCGCTGCAGAAGGTGGTCCTCTGGACGAAACTCAAGATGCAGGCGATGGCTTTGATCGAGTTCAATCCATCAGAGATGCGTACTGTTGGGTATCTCAACTTCTCACACGTTGCAAATTGGTGGACCGCAGGAACCCGAGCAGCAACGTGAAGCAGAAGCGGTGGAATGCAGTGGACGTTGTGGAAGAAGTGAGTGCAATGTGTTTGCCGTTGGTGAAGCGGATGCTATTGTTGATGGAGGTCGTGCTGCCGTCAAGTTGTGCGAAACCTACCGAGCTAGATGAAGGCATATGTGCCGTTTGTGATGGTTTATTCCACCTCTCGTCGACGGTCCATCCAGAGTCAGAAGCGACTGGTTCGAAGTCATACGAGCTGGAAAAGTATTTGCGACGGCTGCATTTACCACCTCTGCGCCTTTTCTTTCACCTACAGACATTTTCGCAAGACCAGCGTGGGCTGTGTGAGTTATGGGGCGCGCAGCTTCAAGCCAAGGCCGCCGTTCTACGACAACAGCAAACCCAGCAGCGTTATGCTGAAGGTGAGCTAATTGCACGACCACAGGATAGCAGCCTGCTTAGCTCGGTGATGCGCCTGAATGAAACGGCGGCGTCAAAATCACCCCAGCGACTGATCATCAGCCTACCCAGAATCTACATGAACTTGTTCATGATGTACAATGACAAGCCGCGTGGGATTTGTCAGCAGTGCAACCAGCTTCCACAGCACCCGGCGATTTGCTTGTTCTGTGGCGTGGTACTTTGCTGCTTCTCTCCATGCTGTGAGTCTGCTCGTGGGAACATTGGCGAGTGTTCGCAGCACGCACAAGCGTGCGGCCTTGGATTTGGCGCATTCTTGCTGCTGCGTGCATGCACGGTGATCTTGTTTTTGGGGAACGAGCGTCGCTGTGTGTGGGGTAGCGTGTACGTGGATAAAAACGGTGAAGAAGATCCGTACTTGCGACGAGGGAAGACGCTGTATCTGGATGAAAGTCGACTTCTCGCACTGGAAACGCTGCTACTTTCTCATGGTTTTGCCCAGAATACAGCGATCCTGGCGAATACGTCGAGACGAGATGGGAGACGGTATTGAGAGAACGTTTATCCGAAAGATGAGAAAAAAGGAGACGAACACCACAGACTATGTATTCTTGAGAGCATAAATGCTGGCAACACTGGCTGTCAAAATGAAGCTTCTCCCAATAGCCTGACTGGCGTGAGTGAGGGAAATGACCGGGAGTAACGAAGAGGCAAAATTGTACATTAAGTCAAAAAAACAAAGAGGTTTGTTTACAACAACTACGCAGATGCATACTCGTCATCATCGTCAGGATCAAACGCAGTAGACGCAAGCCGAGCTCTTCGGCGCACTCTGTAGTTCTCCTGGATCCGGCGCCGCTTCCTCGCTTGGATACCGCCGATCGAGTACAGACGGTTGCGTCGGTTGATATATTATTCTTGGTGGTCTGACATTCGAAGCGGGTGCCGCAAGACGTGACAGTTCGTAAGCGCGGAGCAGAATCGAAAGATAGGATCGTACAGGGTGAGGCTCCACTTGAACTGGTGTACTGCCTCCACCAGTTGGACGGAGACCCTGCTGGAAAGTCACATCTATGGCATATCGGGCACCAGGGAAAGTTGGCAAATGATCGGCTCGCTTCACTGTCGCGGACTGACTCTTGCTGTTCCACCAGCCTCTCGTACACGAAAGGCAAGATCAGGACGAGATAGCCCTTGATAAGCTACTCGAACGGCGACGTCTTCATTTTAAAGAGCGACGCGTTGACGTCCCAGTTCCCACCGTGCTTCATGACCACGAGCGTCATGAACAAGCGTCTTTAGCCTTGACAAAGCTTCGGTGCCCTCGGCCAACGTTCCACAAGGAGGTCACGAACGAACGGACCATCGACCAGAGACTGAGAAACTCGTTCAGAGTCAAATTTGTCATCTTCAAGATGTCTTCGGCGCCCGACGAATCGTACAAGGCGTACAGGATGGGCGAGTCGGAGTCGTGTCGCCATCGGTGTCCTCGGGGTGCGTGAACGCGCTGAATGCGCGGAGATCGTTTCTGTAGGCTTCGCTGCGCTCGTTCAGCGTCGCGACAACGTTGGCCACGTCGAGCGGTGAGAACACTGGCGGTGGCATGATTGTGGGTTGCGCCGATCCAGATCGGAACTGAGTGCTCGAGTTGGTACTTTCGTCGATCATTCGTATTTTACGGCAGATGGCGGGGGCGGCTGTATCATACAGCCTGTATGCGATATGCTGGACCAGCGCGGTGATTTCCGCCAATCCGCGGTCTCGCCACGCGCGAAAATCGTATAATATGGAGGGTTCTATACCGGTACTACAGTATTGACACCTGGTAGCTGACGGGTTCCTCGGTATCAGATGAAGAGGTCGTCACTGTACTGTAGTGTTCGGGTCGTTGAAGCCGACGTGCATAATGCGGACCACACATTCTGATAACGGACCCCCATCCCATCGCACTTGCACAGAAGAGGGCACGTTTACGAAAGACATGCAAAATGGCGGCAAGACGCCACGCGCACCCTGTCGACGAATGGTCACGCGAGTGAGTGGGACGGACGGGACGAGATGTGCACGCGAGCGAGAGAAGATTCACCACCGGACGGACCAAGTTGCCCAATGGCGGCAGGTATCGATACAAGCGACTTGAGCAATGCTGGCGTTGAATCTTTTGGGGAACATCGTGCTGAAACTCCAAGGAGCTGTGGCTGAGGATCGAGGACTCAGAATGCGCTGTGCTTTTCTTTCGTCTGCAGATCTGAAACGGGCGCGAGGACGCCACACGAAGATAGACAGCAGTTGCACGGCTCAAGACACAGCAACTCCACATACTCAAGGCGGATGGTAAGAAGAAAATGCCCAGAGCCACCCCACTGGTGCTGGTTTAGCAAGAAAAGAACGCTGCGGTTGACTCGACAATGCTGCACACAGCAGTCGCCCCCTGGACTGCAAACCGAGCAAACGCAAACGAGCAGGTTCTTTGCACTCCATGTTTCTTTTTTCCAGCCATTGAAGTGCGAGAAACCCTGCGCGTCGAGAACATCAATCAGGTCCTCGCCGCCCACCATCGAGTTGATCTCGTCACTTTTCTACTCTGCGTGCCGCTTTTTGACTGGGTGTCGTGCCATTCCTCCTGTCGTGACGATGCTTATCCACTCAACGACACAAGTTGAGAGAACTTCAACGAGCGTGCAACAATACGAAACCACGGCTTGTTGCATAACCGCAGAGCGGCTCCTGTGCCCTGTATCTTTCCTCCAAGAGCGTGACACCGTTCGCCTGGTGTCTCGTCCTTACTTGAGCAACTTGTATCGCGATTTTTCTCAGCCACACAAAGCCTCGTTGCCTTCGCTCTTTCTCTCTCTCTCTTGCACTTCTTCGGCCTCACTTTTCGATTCGTCTCCGAGCACCCAAGTCTCCTCCGAGCAAGTATGGTCTCCTTTGCTTCGGCCACCCGCACACTCGGGCTCCTCGCTGCCGTCTGCATCTCCGCTGTCGAAGCGGATGCTATGAAATCGGAAGCGACCTTCCTTGCGTGTCCAACCGCGCCTGCCACTCCAGGCGATCGTCGTAAAGTGAAAACCCAGCTCAAGTTTTCCACATACAATGCCGAGTTTCTGTTTCTGGAAGGCTACGGAACCCTGGATTGCCCTGGAAGTGGCTGCAAGTGGAAGACCGCCTCAGACGCGCAACAGCACATCATACAAGTCGCCAAGGTGATCAAATCGCTGGATTCGGACATCATCCAGATGAACGAAGTGGAGGATTGCGCGGTTCTCAATGCTGTGATCGCCCAGTTGGAGTTGCTCGGCGATGCCACGTACAAGCCGTACCTCGTTCGCGGCACGGACACTGCTACGGGTCAGAACTCGGCGCTTATCACGCGTGTCGATCCGTCGGTGGATTTGAAGCGTTCGAGCGAGGCTGCGAGCATCCCTGTGAGTGGCTCCACCTGTCCAAAGGCCTCGGGCGCTTCGTCCTCCAAGTCGGTGTCCAAGCACTTCTACACGTCCTTCAATGTGCCTGGTTTCTCCAAGCCCATCACTTTGGTTGGTGCGCACTTGCTCGCGAACCCTCAGGACAAGGTTCGCTGCTTTGAGCGAGAAGCCCAGGCGTCGGTGCTCGCCAAGCTGGCGAATGCCGCCATCTTGAGCGGCCACCACGCCATCATCTCGGGCGACTTGAACGATTTCTCCGCCACTGTCCCGGACAAGAACAGCAACAAACCGATCAGCAACGTGCTCGGTCTCTTGACGGGAACCTCGATGACGCAGGTCGCTGCGAACGCGTCTCAGGAGACTCGCTTCACGCAATGGTGGGACAAGAACAACGACTGCACGTTTGTGAACACGGAAGTGAGCTCGCTCGACCACGTGCTTGTATCCAAGTCGCTCGCGGCCAGCGTGTCGAACGTAAGCTTCGGCAACACGCTGTACCAGGCCTCGTGCGGTGGCTTCAACAGCGACCACTACCCGATCACCATCGCGATTAATGCCGTTTAAGAAGATGTTTTGACGCGCACCCGTAGAGCGTGGACACTAGGTAGGCTACAAAGCGACTGCCAGGTCCAATGAATGACACTATTTGAGAGTGAATTCCATGTTGCCTTTGACAGCCGATCGCTTGTTCGCCTTGCCTTGCGACGAATTTCTCTTTGTGGCTAGCATCTGACCACAGCAATGGCGAAGATTGCTCAGTCCTAAGAGAGGAGAATTCTGCAGCAAACACCAACCCCTTCGAGTCATAAAGCATTGCTTTTTCATTGCACTTTTAACAGAAGAAAGCAAGCGACTTCAAATTCACATCGAGAGACAAGACGACAACACCGACTCAACAAGGACACAAGCACGCAAGCGGTTCACGGCCCAAGCAAGCACCATGTAGCACAACGAGCAAGCATTTACACAGCCTTGATCGTGATGGTGATCGGATAGTGGTCGCTGTTGTATCCCGAGCACGACGCCGTGTACAGGTTGCTGTTGAACACCGTGCTCGTCACGCTCGACGACAGCGAACGAGACACGAGGATGTGGTCCAGCGAGCTCACC
>JAADVP010000941.1:0-12838 GCA_023335675.1 Globisporangium solare
TCACAACTTGAGACGACAGCATTGCTGGGGGGGGGGTCTTCTTGAGAAAACTGGTGCCGTTCTTGAGAGGAGGGAGCAAACGAAAAGTGAACGCTGTATTCGCCATCGATGCTCTGGCATCACATGGGACCCAACGCATAGCGTTCGATGCCAAAACATGCAGAGAACTCACGGGTATTATTACGCGCATGAGAATAGGCAAACACTCGATATCTGCCGCAGTCGTTTCCACAACCCAAAGTTCACAGATAGCGAGCCAAAAAATCGCTTCAATATAGGAAGCGCTTGGATTGGCTAAAATAGCGCAATGTGTGACTTGGTAGGGTTACGTTTTCACAATTCAGTAACCCCAGGGGGCGCTGTATAGAGGGAGATCACAGTGCGGCCGTTCACGGGATGGCCACTGGAGTTGCTGGTTTCCACATCAGCACCAGCAATGAGCGGCTTCGAGCGGATCCTCGCGCGCGTCGGCGGCGACGCGCTGCGCGACTACTGCTCGTCCGCGATCGAGGATGAGCTCAAGAATCTCAAGGAGAAGATGCACGTGTGCCTCGCCAGCGTCGAGAAGGCGCTCGAGGTGCAGGACGCGATCCTGAAGCTCGACGTGCCGCTCACCGACAACGCCGCGACGTTTGCCGCCATTCAGAGCGGCTACCAGAAGTTCAACGACGATCTGGACAAGTTCATCAAAGAGCAGAAGAAGGTTCGTACCTGCATGTGGTAGTCCCGACGAGACACGATGGCTAAGCCTATTGTGCCGTGTGTGTGCAAAGGTGCAAGCCGCAGACGTTGCACGCAAGGCAGAGGACGAGCAGAGCCACTCGGGCAGCGCCAAGAGACGCAAAACGGACAGCGTTGTGAGTGCGAATGGCCAAAAGGAGAGCCCACAGGAGCAAGAGATCACCAGATTACTGGGCAAAATCCAGCACCGTCTGACGCGCAAGCAGAACGACACGTGGATTGCGAAAAACATCGACGATGTCGGCACGATCGCGTCGCTTGTGAGGCTCAAAGTGCCTGAGAAAGCGCAGCGGAAAGACCTGGTACTGGTGCTGGACCACTTTGTTTCCGCTGTGTTGCTCAGTGCGTTCGCGACGGATTCGGTTCTGACGCAGTTGTCGAACATACTCGTCAACCTCGTCGGTGCCCACGGCGATGTTGATGACTACATTCGGTAAGTGCGTTTGTGATTGCAGCAGCATGCGGCAACAAGTTCTGACCCACCTGCATGTTGGCTTTGCGAAATAGATCAGCTCGTGAGCTACTCGCAAGCAAGCGATCAGCCTTCGCTCCAAGCTATGTGCACACGAACAGTGGTGCTTCACAATACGCTCCAGCACCAGTAGGTATCAACATTGTGGACTCGCATCAGTTTAATAGCCTCAACTCGGCGATCGTGGCGGATGAGCCGCAACCCAAGAAGGCGAAGATCGAGCATAATGCGGTGGACTTGATCGTGAAGGTAGAGAATGCGGCGGCAAGCAACCAGCCGCTTGGGATTTTCGAAGTCCATGTGTACGACCTGCCGTGGGGGGCCAAGCAGACCGACGTAGAGGCGTATTTCAGCGGCGCTGGCGTCATCGCGTCGATCCGCATGCCGACGATGGACGACGGCAGCACGGTCGGTGTCGCGATCATCCGGTTCGCGACGTACGAGAGCATGAGCACGGCGCTGCGGATGGACGGGTACCACTTCCAGGGCAAGAGCATCCGCGTGACGGTGCCAGCCAAGTCCACCTGAGCGAGACACAGAAGCAGTCTGCGATCTGAATCCACCACCACCTGTATCTGATTCTTGTGTATATCCCCAAAATAAAGCATCCCAAATTAAATCGCTTTTGGGCTACGTAGTTCAAATTAATGTGGTCCACACTACTATTTCAGCCTCTTCAGTCTCACACAGAGTCGACCCATCTATACGAGCGCATTTACCACCAAGAAAAATGGACGCGAGCAGCGAGAGCGGCTTCAAGTGGATCCTGGCGCGGCTGCACAACGACCTGCGCCAGAAGCACTGCTCGCAGGCGCTGCAGGAGGAGATCGACGACGTGCTGGCGCGGCTCGCGGCGTGCAGCGAGGCCATGGCGCACGCGGCGCAGGTCGAAGACGCCGTCGCGTCGCTTCAAGCCAATCAAAGCGGCGACAACGCTGCTCATGTGCGGATACGCACGCCGAGCGTCACGGCGTTGCTGGACGAGCTGCCAGCACTGCAGCGGGCCTGCGGGGACAAGCTGGCTTTGCTGTTAAAGCCGTTCTTGGTAGGCTGTTGTAAATATCTTAGCCATTCGTGTGACGTGGTAGTTCTCATTCTGTCTTGGTAATCAATTGTACCTGATCGATCCTTCACAGCAGGAAATGCCAAAGGATGCGGTTACGAAGCAACTTCGCGCTGAGAAAGTGCCACAAAGTCGCAGTAAGACGCCTGAAGAAAGCAACATTTATGCAGAAGTGGGCAAAACATTCCTCAAGGTGCAAAAAATCGTCACAAAGCAACGAGGTAGCGACTGGATCGCGCATGCCGTGGAGCTGGTTCGTGAAACGGTGAAGAGCTACCCAGACGACAGCGCGATTGAGAACGTCGGTAGCGGTGATGCCCACAAACGAGCCAAGAAAGAGCTGAAGCGCTCTATGCTGAGTGGACTCAAACCGTTGCGGGAGGCGTTACTGGACAACGCAGCCGAAAATCGTGACGAGATGTCGCGCTTCCGCAAATCGCTCAAGAAACTCGCCAAGTGCAATCCTGGCCTGCATAAATTCTACGAGTAAGTGCTACCTGACCTTTGAGGATGTTGCTCGTTGGTGCCAAACTGACATGATCACTCACCATAAACAGGGAGTCGGAAGCAGTTTTGTCCGAGAAGGAACAGCACTTGGTCGCAAAAGAACAACGCAAAGCAGAGAAAGCGGCCAAAGAGCGGGAAGCGGAGAAAGCTGCCCAGCAGCAGCGGAAAGCGGAAAAGGCCGCTAAAGAGCTACGCGAGGCAGAGAAAGCGGCCCAGGAGCAGCGAAGAGCAGAGAGGGCTGCCGAAGAGCAAGTTAGAGCTGAAAAAGAGAAGCAAAGAGCCGACAACGTTCCTCAGAAGAAACGAAAGCTGCCCGATTATGAGGCAGCACCGACTGAATCAGCTGAATCAAGTGAACCACTGCCGTTGGGTATGGTTCGTGAGCTGATGATCCAGTGCTTGAGAGAAGTATCAGCACTCGGCAGTCATTTCACAATGGAGTCGTACGACGTGAACCTGAGCCGAATAACTCGGGCTACTCAATCGCTTTCGGAAGCTTTTACATATGACGATGCGTCAGCGGTCGCAATCAATTTGTTTCGGATGATAGACTACGTCGAGAAAATCACGCAGCCGATGCGACGAAAGAATCGGATCTTGCGGCTCGAAACCGCTCTCAAAGCTATGCTCGCAGCGAGATACCTTCCGTGGAGCAAACGCCAGAAAGGCTCAACGAGCGCGTGTCTGGAGAAGTGTAAAGTATGGCTGAAAGAACTAAAGAAATATAGCCCAAGCAACGACGAGGAAGCATATGAAGAAGCCCCGAGTCACACGACTGCAACTCCAGCCCCTCACAAGGCTGCGAAGGCAAAACAAGCCGCGAACGCTAGCGCTTCATCGAAGAAGAAGGCTACTGCTCAGAAGACGACGGTCAAGCAGGACCAGCCAGCTAAGACGAAGAGAAAAAATGAAGAAGCCGCCCCTGCGTCGACTCACGTGCGTTTCAAGGAGCAAGAGTCTCGAGAACTTGTCGCCTCCAAGTCGCACGTGCGCTTTGATGATTAAGCAAAGGGCATAGCTTATTGACAGGACAGACTAGCAATGAATATAGACGACTTAGGATTCATTCCGACATTGCTGAAGCCATTTTACGCCAAATACAAACTGCTAGCAAACACAACATCGCGCTTGATGGACTCGGATGCGACTTCCATCTTGCGGAACAGACGCGGATCACCAATCACTCGCGCTGCGTTGCGAACTTCGCGACACACTTCATCAAGTCGCGTGATGCAACGCACGATGGAGCCTTCTTGGATGTCCGTCAGTAGACAGAGCTCCTTGAAAGGCATCCCGCGGGACCACTCGTACACAACTTCCATCAGACCAAAGTTCAACGCACCCTTGCAGTACACCGCTGGATCAATGTCCAAATGCTGCTCCAGCTGAATCAATCCAAGCGATTCGGCGATCTTCTTGACAGTTTCGCGCGCATGCTCGAGTCGTGGCGTGAGCGCGGGCTCCGACTGCGTTTTCTCCTGGAAAATCAAGGCTGACAGCACAGCGACAATCTCTTCGGGCTCCAGATTGGCCAACACGTTCTCGAAAATCACTTCCGTAAGCACGATTTCTTCGCAAGTGTTGATCTCGCACGCCACACGGCCTTTGACTTGAACGACACCATCATCCGAAATGTAGTCGAGCCGCTTGAGTACCTTCAGACGCTGCTGGAAATCTGGAAAGAGCGAAAGCGAGTCGTTGGACAGTTCGCGGGTCAATCTCGTCACGTAATCATTCAGTTTCGAGATCTTGTCGACTTTCCCCATCACACGAGACAATGGCCCAAGGTCGTTCGTACACGGATGGGTCAGCACAAGCTGAAAAAGTTGCTTCCAGTTGCTGTACATCGTCACGACATCCAGATTGTTGATCCTCAGCTCATTGACCACGTCCACATACGACAACGCAACCCTTTTGGTCACGGCAGCCTCTTTCTCAAGTTGCATGAGAAACTCAACACTACTGGCAAGCTCTTTCTTCGATGATGAGGCCACGAGCGTCTTGATGTTTACATTCGTGGCTTGAACGTTCGTCACCATTTCAATGCATGTCTCTGGGATATCCAAGACGGCATACTTCGTGCCCAGCAGCGCGTCCGTTGCGTTTGACTCGAGTTCCTTCGCGTCCTTGTTCTTCGACGCTCCCTTCTTACCACCCATAAAACCGCCCACGTCGTCGTCCCTTTTGCCTCGCAGCTGACGGCCACCGAATCCGAGGTTTCCAAGTCTTGAGTCGTTTTTCTCCGGCTGAGAGGTTGGTTTTGCAGGAGGTTCATAATCTTCAGGGCAAATGCAAATAACGGTGATCGACTTGAACAATCCAGGATTGGTTATATGCACAGACGTTCCCGCCTCATTTATCGAAATGGCGTCCAAGACTAATCCGTCGGGCCCAGACGACAACGGGTTTGAATTCGTGCGGACGACCAGCGCAAGAAGGTCAGAAGGCAACCCTTTGGCGTTCATGACGATCACGCGACCGGGAGCAATCGCGGTCTTTGCAGCTTGCGCCTTTTTCGTCAGCATCCATTTCGTCATCTTCTTCTCCAGGTCGTGCTTTTGCTTTTTCATCCGGTACAGTTCTCGAATTCGGTCCAGCTCCCCACTCGCTTCGAGATGCGGATACTCTTCATGCAGTGCGGCTTCGAGCTGCTTGAGCAGTCTTCGACCACGCATAATCAGTTGTGGGATGTTCTTCGAAGCAAGCGCCTTTTGTGTTTGGAACTCAGAAAATGAGCGCTTCATCATGTCCTCCACGGTCAGCACCTCGACGCGCAACAAATTCAAAATCATATTGTACGTCAAACGGAATTGACTTGACAGAGACGTGGCTTTCCCTGCCAGCATCGCTTGCAATGACGTCGGTTCCGGGATATCGTTCCAGCAGGAAATAATGACAGTTCCAACCAAATCAAGACCACGACGACCAGCGCGACCGGCCATCTGGGTGTATTCACCTGGTAAGAGATCTCGGAAGCTCTTCCCGTCATGCTTGCGAATTCCGTTGAACACGACAGTGCGAGCTGGCATGTTGACACCCATCGCGAAGGTCTCTGTAGAGAACAGAACTTTGACAAGACCTCTTCCGAACAAAATCTCCACCATTTCCTTGATAATCGGAAGCAATCCACCGTGGTGAACGCCAATGCCTCGCTTCAGCATTTCTTTCATTGTCAGCACCTGTGGCAACTCGCGATCAGAACCCTGGAGTCGTTGAATGCTTGACTCTAAGAACAAGTGGATCTCCGAGCGTTCCGAAGGCGTGCTCAAATCCAGTTTCGACAGCTTGTTCGCTGACTCTTCACAGAGTTTCTTGCTGAAAGCAAACACGACGACAGGGAGCAGCGATTTGTCCTTGAGCGAAGTGATGAGTTTCGTCCAGTCGCTTTGATCGCCGCCGGATGTGCGGCCCATGGTACGAGGATTGCTGCTTCCGCCTGCCGAGCTGCCTCCGCCACGTCCACCTGCCTTTGGCTTGTCCGAAAGAGGGAACAGCTTCGCTTTCGCTGCACTGTACGCCCCTGGAAAGTAGCCTACGGAGGCATCATACACCTTGAACAAGTCCTTTCCGGCATACAAAAAATGCTGGAGTGGCACTGGACGCTTCGTGGTAGAAATCACGTGAATTTTCTTCTTCTTGGTCCTTCCAATCCAGTCGGAGAACTCCAAGTGGTTCGGAGTCGTAGCCGATAAAAACACCATGCCGATGTGCTCTGGCAGCATAATGATTACTTCTTCCCACACGACACCGCGTTCGCTGTCGTTGATGTAATGGATCTCGTCAAAAATGACCCATTCAATATCACGAATCACATTCGCGCCTCGGTATAACATCGATCGCAGGATCTCCGTCGTCATCACCAGACAACTTGCGTCTGGGTTGATGCTCACGTCTCCCGTAATAAGCCCAACGTTCTCTGGACCAAATTTTGTGCGGAAATCACGGTACTTTTGGTTCGAAAGCGCTTTGATCGGAGACGTGTAGATGGTTCGCGTCATATGCTTCTGGGACATCGCAATCGCGTACTCCGCTACCACCGTCTTTCCGGCGGATGTGTGCGCAGCGACAAACACACACTCGTGGCGCTCCAAGTGGATCACACACTCTTTCTGGAATGTATCGAGCTCAAAGTCGTACTTGATCGCCATCTCCGGGACCTTTTCGTGAAAATTGCGAACATCCACGCTCGCAATACTCGCCCATTCCGAGGCAGACTGCATTGCCTGCTTGACCACTTTCGACATCCCCGAACCTGCCGCTAGAATCGCTTCTAGTTCTTCCTCAGGCTCAGTGTTAGTTCCGTCAGAATATGTGTGCTCGTTGCCGTCAACTTGCTCTTCAGCAACTGCTTCTCCTGTTGCGCTTTCGCTCGCGCCTCCGGCGTCTGCACCAGACGCAGCAGCGTTTCCCTCCGTCAAGAACCCGAGCTCGCTCAAGTCTTCGTCGTCTTCCAGATCATGGAGCAGCTGGTCCAGAGCCACTGTGCCGCTTTCATTCTCGCCTTGCACCATGGCATTCGTCGCTTTTTCGTCTCCCACGATTCGTCGAATCGCTAGGACGTGGTCTCTGTCGGACGCCACGTCAAAGTACGGCTTCAAGAGGCCGTCTGGGTTCGTTCCGACCACTTCCAATCCGCCACTCGCGTCGGCACCTGGAGGTGCCACTTCCTTTGCTTTTTCTCTTTCAAGGGTGCGCACATCATCCACCGTCAGCGAGCCGTTCAGTCCTGGCGCACTCAGCGCGATTTCTTCAAGCATTGCCTACAAATACAGCAAACCAAGAACGCTCAGTGCGTCAGCCACAAGCAAACCCAGATACACCCAAACGAAGCAAACACGTACAACGTCCTCGAGGTCCAGCGCCTCGTCGAGCACCATCTGGTTCCGCGTTTGCTCTTCGGCAGAGCTAAGTGAAGCGATCCCATTGGCTTGAAGGCCACTCGCGTTGCTCCCATCCAAATCTACGAGCGACTGGCCGCCAGGGGAGAACGGCTTGTTGGTCATTTTGCCGCGCGCGTACTCGTCCTGCTTGGTGAGCGCACTCGAGAAACCCGCGTCCACACCCGTGTGGGTTGTGTCAATTGCACGGAACTCGTACTCCAGGTTAAACGGGTCGAGCACCATTCCCCGGCGCTTTGGCACGAGCTCCATGCGCGCACTCGACATCGGCATCTGCGCCAGGAAGCGGCTCGCACGCGGCTCCGGGAACACGTAGCTGCCCGTGGGGTACGGGCTCAGGTTCTCGAGCGCGAACAGCGGCCGCGTGTGCTTCTCCAACTCGCGCTTGGCAACCTCTGGGTTTGCATACGGCGACGCCACCGCGGGCACAGAGAGGATCGAGGCCGGCTTGTCGTCGGTCTGGGCCGCGATCTCCACGCTGTCGGGCGCAAACGACGACGCCGAAACCACTGCGAACTGCCGGAACACGTCGGGCGAGCTGCTGCCATCGCCCCCTGCGGCGTGTAGACGCGCCAGATCGTCCAGCAGCTGATCAATCTCCATGCTTTCTTCCCCCTCTGCGTGTTTACCTGTGGATGCGCACGATCTGTCTTGGCTCGCGCAGTGCAACCTGTTATAAATCATATCCTTCACAAAGTCAACCCTTCAGTAATGGGCCTCTGTAAAGTTGAAAACCGTATAAATGAATTCTTTTGATTTGAATAGAGCGCCCTTCTTGGTTTTTTCACACCCGTCTGGCTCAGTCGTACAAGGCGCGCTTGGAGACGACGGCTAGCATGACGGCGAACGACGCGGAGGACATGGCGTTGCGCTGCTGCGTGTGCGGCACGTCGGCCGAGGACGACAGCAACTACCTCAACACCAAGATGAAGATGCTCATCTCCAAGTGCGGCCATCGCTTGTACGTCCCCTTTTGTGTTCGTTCGTTCATGGGAAGACGCGCTCCTCCGCGCATAGAGAGACCTTATGACGTTCGTCTGGCCTAACGCTGTGAATGACGGTGCTGCTCTGTAGCTGCGATCATTGCATCAAGCGCGAGTTCCAGCACCACCGCGAGATCCCGTGCTCGGCGTGCCAGAAGCTCGTGAAGAAGTCGCAGCTGCAGGACAAGACGATCGAAGAGCTCAATTACGCCAAAGAGACGTCCATGCGCAAAAAAGTCACCAAGGAGTGCGTGTTTCCTTGCTGTTGCTTTGGTCTTGCTTGGCGCGGAAGACGCCTGGATGATGCGTGTATTGTGCTGACCTCTGGGGCTTGCGTGAACAGCTACAACAAGACCGAAGACGACTTCAACACAACAGAAGAATACAACGATTATCTCGAGATGTTAGAGAACCTCAGTATGGCATCTCGACTGACACGCTTACGTGCTCCATATCGTTATCACCGCCCTCTGGCGTCAACTAAACGTGGCTGCGCTCTTTTTCTTATTGCGTAGTTTTTGACCTGGTGTATGGAGACGACAACGAAAAAGCCGTGGCGCAGAAGCAGTGGAAGCAGTACCGCATGGAAAACGTCATCGCGATCGCGACGAATGACGCCAAAAAGGCCGACGAAGAGCGCCGCATCGCGCAATTGATTGGCGAGCAGCAGCGGCTCGCGGAGGAGCGGCGGCTGCTTCAGCAACGAGAAGACTCGCAGTTTGAAGCCGATCTGCAGCGCCAGAAAGCGCAGCTCATGGAAGTCGCTCTTGGCGAGCGTGACGAAAGCGAAGTCACGAAGCTCCGCGCCACAACGACGGCGATCCCGATTGACCAGGCGGTTACGGCGGAGATGGAAGCCGCGATGATGGGGTTCCAGCCTGGCGTCATTGGTGGGCCCCAGCCTGTGCCTGTTCCTGGAGGTAAACGAGGACCGAACTTCGGCGTCAATCAGTCCAAGAAACTGCGCCGGGAGCAGCAACGCGCGGGTGGGTATGACCCAGATCTGCAGTTCAAGCGCAACCGAAGCGAAGCCTGGTGCGGCATTTACTTTCGTCCAGCGGACCGACGCGAGAACAGCAACGGCGGGCCGGCGCCGATGGACGTGTGCTGAGAGTAGGCGAGACGACGTAAGAGTAAGGTATGAACGAACTGCATGCTGCTGAGAATAATACACTTTATGCCAACTGTACGCAGGTAAAATCTGTCGTACCCTGCTCTATGGGTCAGCACACTACTTTGGTGAGACACGATCGCTTCCAGCGCCGTTTAAAGTACAAATTCAAGTGTCGCCCGTCGACACGGACGTCCTTCCACTCCTGCTGCTCAGCTTTGGTGAGCGAGGGAAACAGGTCGTGCGCCAGCTCGTGATCCTTCTCTGTGTCATGGAGCGCAATCGAGGACGACAACGCGTCATACTCCAGGCGGACGTGGCCACAGATCGCAGCCATTTTGCCAGATGGATTGTTGCTCCAGACGACGCGGTCTCCAAATTGAATCTGACGCTTTAGGGAACGCCCGACGCCAGTCTGAAGGAAGCCTGTTTGTGGGACCCCGACAATGTCGGCGAGCGTGTTGAGCAGATCGTAGTGCTCAGCCGCGGCGTCTATCATCGTTCCTGCATGATCACCCAACCGACCCTCGGCGAGAATCGTCGCTGCGACCCGCGTCGCTGATACCTGCCGTGACTCAGGAAATACGAACCCATTTTCAGGCGCTTGCCCGTGATCGCCGACTATCACGACAATCGTGTCGTTTAGAGCTCCATGTTTCTGCATTCGGTCGAGGAACTCGCCGAGCGCCAAATCCTGGAAGTAACGCATTTCGAGGTAGTTCCTGACGCCCACGTCGTTATGCGTCTTCATGTACTTTGCATACAAGGGCGAGAAGTCGGGCTTTGAGAGCCGCTGATACCAAAGCGGGCGGTCGACGAACGGCGTGTGGCTGGAGATGGTGTAATGGTTGATGAAGAACGGCTTTTTCGGGAGGCCGCTTGCCATACGCGCTCGTTGCTGCGCCGTCTTATTCACGATGAGGTTCCCAAGAACCTGGAAAGAGACATCATCGTGGACTCCCCAGTACGACATGGCGCGACCTGTTCCATTAGGCGCCTTGATCGACCAATGCTCAGGATCGATCCCGAGTTCGGTCTCGGCCACTTTCTTGACGTCCTCCATGGCTAACACCGTATCGAAGCCATGTGCCGGGAGGAACGTATCCCATTGGTCGTAGTCGATGCGAGCGCCTGTCACGAAGGTGCGCTCGTACCCCTTGGCCTTGAAGAGCTGCGGCATCCCCGACAGCTTTACGTTCGCGCCTGCGATAGAGACACCTGACTCAGGAATGCTGTCGTACGGGATCTGACCAAAGAGAATGCTCTCGAGCGACCGACTCGTGGACCAACTCGACCACATGTTGCGGAACGCGATGCCTCGTTTCGCGTACCGGTCAAAGTTTGGGGTCACCGTGATGTTTGCGTCGTTCAGCAAGTACGTGTTGTTGCCGACGAGGTACTGGGAATCGTGGTATCGAAGCGACTCGACGGTGATGACAAGCACGTTGGGCGGATCCTTCGGGTCGATGTCCACATCGAACGCCAACGGACCATCGAACCCCGTGGTGCGTCGATACAGCACGTCGTCCTTGAACAAAGTGTACTGCTCGGTATCCACGTGGATGTATTTAGCTGCAGAGGAAATGTCGGCGCTCGCTAAACCCGGGTACAGCTCCAGATCGAATAGCACGCGGAAGAATTCGTTCAGAGTCGTATTCAGCGCGATGGACGCCACGATCGGACTCGAGAGATGAGCCACAGCGAGCACAAGCATAGGAACGACGAACAGAAGAATGGCTCGCAAGATCCACTTCTCCTTGGTGTGGTTTGCCTCCTTCCTTGCGTCACGGTAGGCTGCAGATTTGGGTCGTCCGACTGTCGTCGCGCTCGCCTCTTGCTCGCCTTCTTCGAGAGATTGTTCGGGCGATTGGGCTGCATTCTCTACCGGTTCGTACTGCTTTCGGACGATTTCCTCCGTTGACGAAGCGAACACACGACTCGGGTTCCAGAGCGACAGGTTGATCCACGTAGCTCCAAGTGCGCCGAAGACAACTGCTGACCCGACAGCCACGGCTGCACTCACCCGCGCAGTCTTCACTTCGTGTTCAGACACGTTCAAGAGCGATACCGCGCCTTTCGCATTGTAGTACGCGCCTACAAACTCAAACGTGAACCGCATGTGTCGAATCCGCACCAGCAGCATGTCGGCGCTAAACGGGAGCACGAAGACCAAGAACAAGGTGCAGTAGACGATGAACCGACCACACGACTCGAGTTTAAGCAGTCGTACTCGTCTGCCGTCAAGTCCGCGAACATCTTCACCTGACGTAGGAACACTCTCCTTCCGGCACGTGCAGCAGTCAAAGCCCCAGAGCAGCAGCACCAGGGGCGTCGCGCAGACCCAGTCCTCGAGCACGCCGACGCTGAGACCCAGCACGCGGTTCGCCCACGTGTGCTCGTCTGGCGCGCCGAACGTCTCCAGCAGCGCCGATAGCGCGACGCAGCGGTTGGCAGAGAAGTACAGCAGCACGAGGGCGTATACGCCCAGCCAGTGGGGCCACAGCGGCGCTGAGCCCCGCGTTAGACGCATCGATGCTGCCTGCGTGTCGCTACAATAACTGCGACCACGATGCACAACCGCGAGCACGTGGCGATGACACTGCCGCCGTCAGCGTCCGCTCAGCGGAGCAGGTCGTCCACCAACGCACGGTTCTGATTGGCTACGGGCAACAGCATCTATTAAGGGAAGGGCTGCTTGAGTTCACGAAATAACTGCTCCAATCCAAAGCACGAGTGATTGCACTTGACAGAATGATGGTACGGCAACCATTCATTACTTTGGCCCATCTCCACCACCAACATGGATGCATTTTGGAGTTCGCTAAAAACAAATGCAGCAGCAGCGGGCGCTGCTGAAGGCGATCCTCGCGCGCGTCCACGCGACAGAGCTGCAGCGCGCCAGCAATGCGCTGCTGCGTGAGTACCTCGACGCGACTCTCGGCGCCATGCAGGACGCGGCGGCGGCCATGCGCAAGCTGCAGGAGGTGGGGGACGCCGTGGCGTCTCTGGAGGACGGAAGACCGGTGGGTGGCCGCACGGACAGCGTCATGGCGACGATCGCGA
>JAADVP010000942.1:0-12829 GCA_023335675.1 Globisporangium solare
AGTGTTTAAAGCTCTGGATAATAGCTGCATGTCGATGTTATACCACTAACACCCAAATTTACTCGAATCCAGCCAATCATCGGTCACAAAGGCAGTAACATACCATCCGAGCTCCTCTGAAAAATTGCATCTGAGATACGATGCGGTACTGCATAAAGAACAGACTTCCCACCAGCCAGTAAACGCGTTGTATTTCGCTGGATCCAGTCCACCAGCGGGCAAAGAGTCACATCATTTGCGTTAGAAATAGTAGATTACCGCCTACTGGTATATATATTACCGCCTACTGGTATATATATTACCGTCTAAGATATTTATTACCATCTACAGGTATTTATTACCGCATGCCGTCTACAGGTATTTATTACCGTGTGCACTAAAGTCCGAATGTTCCTGTTAAAAACGTTCCAGCAGAGCAGTGCTGCAGTACCGTACTTTGTACTGTTTAGAGTCTATTAAGTACGACCTCTTTTTCAACAGCAAGGCTCGACTCATGAATTCAAAAAGCGATCACTGTATCAAAAAAAAGTACGCATATCGTCTGATCTTGGATCCCCTCTAGCGTTACATTTGGGGGCGGACAGACAGACAGACAGGTTACGACGATACCGTCGTCTGAGTCTCGACTCAGACTCAGACGGCGCCATCTAGTGGTGCCCACGAGCTCATCGAGCGCAGCATTCACAATCACCAAGAGGCCGAGACGCAGCAGCCATGGTGTTGATGCGCCGCAAGGACAAGCGCAAGGGCAATGAGGCCGAGGAGATCATCGTGGCGAGCGACTCGTCCATCGTCGCGAATAAGGGCGTGCGCTCCCTCGGTGGCGCGCGCACGGGCCGGTTCGCGGCCGACATGCGCGTCAACGTCGGCGGCTACGGCCGCGCCGACAAGACGTGGGGCGTCGACCACCCGTGGCACCAGACGCAAACGGATCTGTTTTCGTCGATCAGCTCTCGTGACCACATGGAGGAAGGCGACCTGGTTAGGGAGGAGCTGAGCAGCAAGCAGGAGGTCAAAGGTGCGAGTCGCGCGGCGCTTAAGAAGAAGAAGAACAAGCTCAAGAAGATGGGGCTGAGTGCAGCGGACGCTGCGGCAGTGGCTGCAGCAGAGATCGAAAAGACCAAGCAAGAAGCGCTCGCGGCTGCAGCAGCCGAGAAGGAGAGACGCGAGAAGATCGTGGAGGAGCGAAAGAAAAAGAAACAGGCCAAGCGCGAAGAGAACATCGAAAAGGACATTGAAGAGATGGCGCGTCGGGAAGCCGCGCTCGACGAAGCGCTTGCGATTGCGCAGCAAGAAGATGGCACAACCGCTAAAAAGCGAAGGCGTGCGAACCGTAACAAGAAGAAGAAAGACAAGCACGCATCGTCGGAAACGGGCGAGAACAGCGACGATGACGCGCACGAGCAAGGCGATGATCAGGATGCACAGGACGTTGAAAGCGACGACAATGAAGAAGACGTCAACGATAGTGATGAGGGGAGTGCGGCGCAGCTGACGAAAGAGGCTGCACTGAAAAAGGCAAAGAAGGAGAAGCGTGGCAAGGAAAAGCAGGAGAAGAAGGAGAAAAAAGGAGCGTATGTGGCGTCTGTCGAAGAGAAAGAAGCCGCAAAGAAAGCGGACCTCGTAGCGCGTGAAGCGGTCGCGAAGGAATACGAAGCTGCGGTTGGCACGGAGATCACGACCAAGAGCGGGCTGACCATCCGGGACTCTCGCATCGGAAAGGGCCGACTCGCCGACATTGGCGAAATGGTGACGGTCAAGTACTTGGGCAAGCTGGGCAAGGAAGGTTTGGTGTTTGGTAAGGGCATGCTTTCGACGAATTACGGCACAGGCTCGATCATCGCAGGCTGGGAAGAAGGGCTGGCGACGATGCGAGCCGGCGGACTCCGCTTCCTGACGATCCCGTCGGAGCTCGCGTATGGCGAGAGCGGCAAGGTCGGCAAGATCCCGCCGAACTCGACACTGTACTTTGAAGTCGAGCTCGTGCGCATCGGCAAGCGCAAGCGCGAAACCATCGGCAAGGACGAGATGCCGCTGCCGAGCGCGTTCCAGCGCAAGCGCATCAAGGAGAAGAAGCCCGATGAGAAGAAGGCCAAGCAGGGCGGCAAGAAGCGGCGACGAAAGAACAGCGTGTGAGTCCAGCCAGCTGCCCTGCATTTATTTGCATGATGGACACGGTGCAGTAATTGAATAGTAGTTGCAGATTGCGTGTTGTTGCATCTGTCCCGCCTCATATTTTCCTGCTGCAGCGCGTACCGATTTGGCGGGTCATCATACTGACGGCATTGCTGTTATCAAGTGACTGGAGCTCCTCGCGCGCCGTTTCAAGCAGTTTCACGTGCTTAGCTTCGATCTGATTGGCTGATTCAGCGTGAAACATATCTCTGATTGGCTGTATAATGTCTTAAAGCAGTACTCTGCGAAACAGTCATGCCCCGCCCTTCTTGTCGCTCCACAGATTGTAAAGCGAGCAAAGCGCGGCAATGGTGGCGATGCTGCCGCCGCGGAGCGCGCCGGCGCGCGTCGTGACGCTGCTGATCGACAACTACGACTCGTACACGTACAACCTCTACCAGATGCTCGCGCAGGTGAACGGCGTGGCGCCCGTGGTGTTCCGCAACGACGACTTTGGCGGCGACTGGCACGAGGCGTGGCGTGCCTTCCAGGACCGTGTGCAGCGCCAATTCCCCAAGCGTAGCGAGGATGAGAGCGTCGTCAAGCTCAACGTCGTGGTTTCCCCTGGGCCGGGGCATCCGGGGACGCCCAGCGACTTTGGGATGTGCGCCGACGCGATCCGCTGCGCACAGGTGCCGCTCTTTGGCGTGTGTCTCGGCCACCAGGGGCTCGCGCAAGTGTACGGCGGCAAGGTCGTGCACGCCAAGGAGGTGATGCACGGCCGCACGAGCCGCGTGTACATTGGCGCGAACAAGCACAAGTCTCCGTACGAGGAGCAATCGACTGCGTCGCTGTTTTCGCACGTCCCCGACGGCGTCGAGGTCGTGCGGTACCACTCGCTGGTCGTCGACGAGCAGTCGTTGCCGAACGAGCTCGTCGTGACTGCGCGCACGGATGACGGCGTCATCATGGGGCTGCAGCACGCAACCAAGCCGCAGTTTGGCGTGCAGTTCCACCCCGAAGCCGTCTGCAGCGCGTTTGGCTACCAGATGCTGCAGAATTTTCGCGACCTCACGCTGCAGCAGGCGCCGTCGCCTTGCAACTTGCAGCACAGCGAGCTCCAACCGCACGTGCTCGAGCGAATGGCCGTGGACGACGGCAGCGCGGCAAAATCAGCAGCCACCATCAAGGCCGGCTTGTCAACCAGCGAGAAAGAGCCTGAGTACAAAGTGCGCGTGCACGTCGCGTCGAAGGGACTTGCGTCGCTCGCATTCGCCCAGCAAGTGTTCAGCGACCTGTATGCCGACGCGCCACGGTCGTTTTGGCTCGACAGCAGCAACTACGATTCGAGCTCTCCAGTGCAGCAGGCGACGTCGCGGTTCTCGCTCATGGGCGACAACACGGGGCCGCTGAGTGCCTGCGTCGAGTACTGCGTGCTGGAAAACCTGTTGCGTGTGTACGAAGCTGACGGCGAGACCGTGCTGTACCGCGATACGGACATCCTGACGCATCTGCGGACGCAAATGGCGGTGTTCCAATCCCACAGAGTCGAGTTCCATGGCGACGACGGCGATGCCCCTGAGGCCGAGCTCCCATTTGCCTTCCGCGGCGGCTTTGTGGGCTACTTTGGCTACGAAGTGCTCAGCAGCGGACTCGAGACGCGCGCTCAGGATCCCAGTGCTGCTGCGATCGCAGATGTGATCACCAAGCGGCTCGAGGACGGCGAGCACGTGCCCAACGCCTCGTTCCTGTTCGCCGACCGCACGCTTGTGTTTGACCATCGCGACGGGGACGTGTACTCGGTCTCCGTCAGCAAGTCGGACGCCGCGAGCGAACTCGTAGCGTCGCAATGGCACGCGCTCGTAGCGAAACGGGTCCGAGAGCTCGCAGGGGATTTCGTATCGCAGTCTCCAAACTCTGCCACTATCGGTGCTGCCAGTGCATCGTCCGCTGTCGTGTTCCGTCCGTCGCGGAGCCGAGCGCAATACGTGCGCGACATCCACGAGATCCAGCGGCTCATCCGCGACGGCGAGACGTACGAAGTGTGTCTCACGAACCAACTGGAGGCTTCCTACGCGATGAACGACCCGCTGGGCTTCTACAAGGTCCTTCGCGCGCGCAACCCAGCGCCGTACGCAGGCTTCTACTTGAGCAACCCGAGCGGCCACTTTGCCAGCTCGAAGGGCCCCCCATTTGCCGAGCAAGCACGTGGCATGACCGAGACGTACGCGATCTGCTGCTCGTCGCCCGAGCGGTTCCTTCGCGTGGGCAGCGACGGGTGGATGGAGTCCAAGCCCATCAAAGGCACGCGGCGCCGCGGCGCCGCGGTGAGCGAGGACGCTGCAATCGCATTGGAGCTCGCGCAGTGCGCCAAGGACCGCGCCGAGAACATGATGATCGCCGACTTGGTGCGCAACGATTTCGGGGTCGTCGCGCAAATCGGGAGCGTCCACGTGCCCAAGCTCATGGCCGTCGAGACCTACGCGACGGTGCACCAACTCGTCACGACAGTGCGCGGCCAGCGCCGGGTGGACGCCGACGTGGTCGACGTGCTCAAGGCCACGTTCCCTGGCGGCTCCATGACTGGCGCCCCCAAGAAGCGCACGATACAGATCATCCGGCAGCTGGAGCAAGCGCCGCGCGGCGTGTACTCTGGCGCGCTGGGCTTCCTCTCGCTTGACGGCAGCTGCGACCTCAACATCATCATCCGCACGGCCGTTGTCACGAAGACGCGCGTGGCGCTCGGCGCTGGTGGCGCGGTCATCGCGCTTTCGGACACCGACGACGAGTACGAGGAGATGCTGCTCAAGACCCGCGCCCTCGTCCAGGCCATTGGCGTCTTCGCCACCGGCAAGGATGACGGCACGGGCGCCAGGGTCGAGCCTTGGTAGGAAGGATGCCTTCCGTCAGTGAGGAGGGCAAGAATAACCCACGGCATATAAATACGAACTCGCTGTTGCTGTTGTTGTTCTCATTAGCACCGCACACTCCATTTCGTCAGCATGAGTAGCAGCAGCCTCCTTCGCTCTGTGTGGATGCAGCACTTTGAACGCGCTGAACCAGCGGATGACGTCGAGAAGGCGCTGTACGAGCACCTCAATAGCAGAATTGCTGATTCTGTGCCGCAAGAAGAACAAGCAGCAGCAGTAGCAGCGCTGCGCCATGAAATCCACGCAAAGCGAGTCTACATGAGCCCGAGTTGGGGATACTTTGAGGCGGCCAACATCGGTAAAGTATCGCAGTTCTTGCGGTCGCGTGCTTGAGCCGAGCAAAGTCCATAACAGGCTTTACCACGTGTTTTTTTTTTCTTCCTAGTTGCCAAGGTGGACGAATGCATCGTTGCGTTGCAGGAAAAGACGGAAAAGGACTTTGTGGACCCGCTGTCGTGGGATTTGCTGCCGCACCCAGCGATTCTCGCGACGGTCGAAGCCGTGCTGCTGCTTTTCAACATCCCCATGCCACCCAGCAACCGCAGCACTTTGACTGCAGAGACGATGTGGCACAGCGTTTGGGGGCTCTGGATCGTCAAGAACATTGACGCCCACACGAGCGGCTGAAAGTGAGTTGCGACGAACGAGCCCACGGGGTTGTTCACGAAGCCCTACGCTCTCTCGCCCACGCATCTCGATCGCGTCGAGCTGCTACTGGAGCAAGCCTTCGCGACGCCAGACTCGCATCGCTGCTGGAAGAACCGCATGCACGCGTACGTGTGTCTTCGCGACTGGGCGGTAGCGTGCACCAAGTACGTCCACATGATGCATCACTGTCTCCCAGCGTTTCCCGCGTACGCCGACATCCAACGACTCGTGATGCCACCGAAGCAGACTCCGCAGGCGAACGTCTGGTTCCGCATCGAGACACCAGAGGGCGCCGAGTACTTCTACAACCGTTTAGCACAGTCAATCACACTGACTCGGCCCAAGGACTTTGACGGCGCGAACGTCTCGAGCATCCCCGGAGTGATCCAGGAGCTCATCCACGACGCGCTGCACAATGACGTCACGACGCGGCTAGAGCTGGACAAGCGGAGTCATCAGCGCGTACGTGACAAGCTGCTCGCAGAAGACGAGTGGATCGAGTGCTTCGACACACGCCGCTGCGAGAACTTTACTACAGCCTGAAGCACTATCGGATCATGTACTCGCCGCCAGCGAACGGCGCGTTTGTCTCGTACACGGAGAGCGTCGCGTACGCTGCCGTGCTGCGGCTCCAGGCAGCGTACCGCCGCCGCCGGCTCGAATTCAGACTGCAGATCGAGCGTACGAAACGCGCGTCGCTGCCCGTGTTCTCTGCTTTCTCCAAGCGCACGTAGACAGCAGACTCACGTAGTTCCATGTTGCATTTCATGATCGCCATAATCAAACAGAATACTCACACGTCACAGAGCTCCTTAAGATGCTCACACGTCGCAGGTTACAATATGCATTTTAGCGTAGACCACACCATATTTTAAGACACGATAAGGTGGACCACACTACACAAATTCCCCCGACTGTTCGCGACCAGTCATTTGTACTGGCTGCAAAAGCACTGGAGCAGGGTCTGCGAAAGGAGCCGCGCACATTCACTCACACGAGCGCCATGGCGCCAGCGGGGGCTTCTGCGCAGAGGATCGCGCCTCGTTGTAGCCCAACCGCCACCCACCGCCGCTTGCTCATATAGACACTTGCAGCGATGGTGTACTTTTGGGCGTGCGAAGTCTCCGAAACCAAGGCCGCGGTGGTCAAGATCCCCGAGGGCTTTGTGCTCAACGTGTGCAATGCGACGCTCAGCGCCTTCGTCGCGAACGACGCGGCCACGGTGAGCGTCGGCGTCGAGACCGCGCAGATGGACAAGAGCGTGTGGAAGGGCGTCGTTGCGCACCTCGGCGCCGCGGTGCACGCGCACCAGGTCAAGCTCGACTTGGTGTTCAGCGGCGCGCAGGTCAAGTTTTACGTCGCTAAGGGTTCCGGCAAGGTGAACGTCACGGGCTACTTCCAGTCAGGTCCACCAGCTGAGCTCTTCGAGTCTGCTGCTGCTCCAAGCGAGATTGCGCACAAGTCCGAGACGGCCACGAGCGACAAGAAGAGCAAGGGCAACAAGAAGCGCGCGCGCGACGACAACGTCACATGGGACCAGGTACGAGTGCGTGACAAAACAGCATGAGTGCATGATGTGTGTGTATGTGTATGAATGTCTGCCGCCCCCAATTGTAAATTACCTGCGCGGGTCCTTCAGTACCGCGACGGTCCAGACCTTTTGGGATAGGAACGTGTATCCGCATCTGTGGGCAAGAGTTTTTCTTGTTTTATACACACGCATGGTCCTTAAGGCTGTCTCCGCGTGGGTGTAGGGAGGCACAGCTGCGGTCCCTTTCAATCTTTGGCGTCTCGCGCTCTGCGAACGAGGAGCTCCATGGCGCTTCCTAGAGATAGGCGGCACCCGGGGCCTCTCCGGACCGAGACGGGCGCTCGCAGGGACGCGTCTTCGGACACGCAGTAAGCTCCTTTTGCACTCATAAAAGGCTTTTCAGGTCTGTCCCATCGGAATCATACGAGTCATAACTGTGCAACATCCCGTCCACCGGCATATGCATTGATGTATAGGCGTGTGTAGTGTGATTGTGTATAGCTGAGTATTGTTTTTTCTGATCTTGTTTATTGTTTGCTTTTCAATAGGTTTCCTCCAGTTCGTCTGACGACGAGAGCAGCAAGGCGCCCGTGAAGGCGGTCAAGACGACTCCCGCCGCTGCTGCGCCGCAGCCAAAGAAGGAGAAGGCGCCTGCTGCGCCAGTTGCCGCTGCTTCTGGTGGCGACGGCTCGGCGAAGAAGAAGAACCGCAAGAAGAACAAGAAATCCAGCGATAAGGACTAAACGCCTCTGAAATGAAGATGGTCCGTGGACGCAGCATGGAACGGCTTGCTGTGTTTTTCTTCCTAATTCTGTAATATTTGCTAAACACGAGAATGACTTTACTTTGCTATCCATTGCGCCGCTTGGGTGTTTGCAAATACAAACAAGCTTTGTTGATTTTGTGTGTTTTTGTTTTTATGCTTGCAGTCTTGGGTTTGCATGCATTTTGTAAATTTTTATGGGGCCATTGGGACGTGCCGGCGTGTGCAACTCACTGCTTCCTTCCTTGACCGAACTTGCGGAGACTTGCCAGAGGAACAACGTTCAAGAAAACAGCATTCACGAAGTAAACAGCATGTTTGACAGACCTGGAAAACTAGCAAGCGTGCATTACCGAGCGAATGCGAATAATTGCGCTGCCTCTGCGCTGCGTGAGGCACAAGCACAATGACGAAGAGGAAAGGCGAGGCCGAACTACGCGATGATGCTACAATGCAGTTTGAAAGATTGCGGCCGCGCACAGATAAGGCAGCGCGACTCGTACGAACAACATGCCTGGCGGCGCTCGTTGCGTGGAGCATTGCGGTTGCAGCTTTTCTTCCGTTTCGTGCGCAGGTGGACATCTTTTACAGAGGGTGTAATCCGTTTCTACCCTGTATCCATTTTGGTTTCTTCCCACAACCTTTTTATAATATTTTTGCACTATACGATCGAGAAGTTAGATTTAGTCATTATCTGAGGCTAGATGCAGATGGACACCTTCTACCAGCGAGTGTCCATCTGGTGGGTTGATGTTCTGGCTCGCATGTCACCTTTCAGTAATAGTCAGCAACGTGCCGCAGCTGCAACTTTTCTCCATTTCCGCCATTCCACAATTTTCCAGACTCGCCGCGTTTGCCAAAGCCCATTAGGCATGCAGCTCAGGATCGTCTTGGCGCTCGCGCTTATGCTGCTGTGCGGGACGCAACCCACGAGCGCTGGGGTGAACTACGGCGCCCCCACGCACGATGCAGACTGGGACAGCGCGCTGATGCCCGCGGCGTCCACGGGCAATAGCGGCGCCACGCAGGCGTACAATGAGCCCTCGCCTGCCGCTCCTGCCGACGACGATGACACTGAGCCCGTCGTGATGCCAGCGGCTACGACTGCGTCTGTGTACGAGAGCATGATTGACGAGGACGACAGCGAAGATGTGAAACCAGCACCCACAACCACTGCGGTTGCTATTGTCGAGAACAGCGGTGGCGATAGTGGTGATGAAGACGATGAGGAGGAACCTGCGACACCAGCGCCTGTTGTCGTGAGCGGCGATGGCGACGACGACGACGATGATGGAGACGACAGTGTCAACATGTACACTGCCACCAGCACGTACGTCAAACCGTATGAGCAAACCGATGCGTACGCGAAATCGACCGGCGGCAACAACACCCCCCAGCAGCAGCAGCAGCAAACGGATACGACCCAAAACAATGGCGATGGCAAGCCAAACGTGCATAACGGCGGTGTGAACCTGTTTCCGTACACGGCAGAGATTCGCGAGTACATTGTCGAGACCCACAACTGGGCCAGAGGCGCGCTGGTGCCGACCCAGGCCGCCAACATGCGCCAGCTGAAATGGGACGAATCGCTCGCGATCGAGGCCTCGGAGCTCGTGAACACGTGCGTCTTCGAGCACGACACCGAGAACTATGCGTACGGTCAAAACCTCATGTACGGCGGCTACGCGCTCGACAAGACCATGGTCTCGGGCTGGATGGACGGCTGGGTCAAGAACGAGCTCTCGTCCTACGACCGCTCGGGCACCGGGTTCATGGATCTCGATCACGCGTCGGCCGTGCTCTGGGCAAACTCGTACCTCGTCGGCTGCGCCTCCAAGATGTGCGCAAACGGGTACCTCACAGCGTGCAATTACTACACGCCTGGCAACTGGCAGGGCGAGCGCGCATATATCCCAGGTCCGAGCTGCTCGCAGTGTCCATCGCAGGCCCCCTACTGCGATGCCACAGGCAGGCTCTGCACGGCCGATCCACCAGGAAGCTCTCCAGCCACGACGAAGACGCCAACAGTGACACCTGCTGCGACCACGACCAAGACGCCGGCACCCGCGGTCAGTCCAGCCAAGACAGCGCCAGTGACTGCGGCACCCGCGCCTCCCGTCAATCCAGCGGCCCAGACCTCGCCGCCCTCGAGCGGCAACGCAGTCGCGCCAGCCTACGAGCCAAAACCCACGCCGATGCAGCCGTTCAATGGCAAAGTGTCCCCCTACAATGGACCGAAGACCACCCCGGCGCCGACGATCCCGCACGAGCTCTTCTGCGTCTAGAAACACGTGCGTCGCATGTCGTATTACCTGTCATTAGTGTCAAATTGCGCTATCTAAGATCCCAAACATGGATACCGAGCGTTCGCTCTCGAAATGAACAACCAAAAAAAGCATGCTCCAGGCAGATTATCCCCCAAACGGCCAAGCTCTGCAGCCCCTAGCGTCTACCATTCGTCTATACTACAATCCGCATCTTAGGAGATTGTACAGCGCGTCCACGACGACGAGTTCTCCGCCGACGGCACCAGACCAGCGAACGCCGTCGTCTTCTCCTGCGGGTACTCGGCCTGCAGCTGCGTCAAAAGCTTCTGGTTGGCGGCCGCTTTCTCGGCGTCCGCTTGGGCCTTGCGGGCCGCGATGAACTGCTCGTAGGTCGTGATCGTGAGGTCGTCGGCGCTCGCGTCAGCGTTGAGTTCGTAGTTGGCGTCCGCGAGCACGACAAAGGCGTCCTGCTCACCCTCGCGCAGCACGCGCTGTACCTTGGTCTGCAGGAACAGGTCCTCCATGCGCACCTGGTGGAGCTTGCGCTTGGACGAGCTCACGCGCACGACGCGCGAGCGGTCGATGGTCTGCGCGACGTTGCTCAGGTCCAAGTACCGCTCGTCCGAGATCATGAGGTTGAGCTGATTCTTCAAGCTGCCGAGTTCCGCGAGGCGCTCGCTCAGACGCGCGACACTCGCGGCGTCTTCCACCAGTCCGCCCTGCGCGTCGTGCGCCAGCAGACCGAGAAAGCACACGGCGGTCATGAACGCGTCAAAGCCGGCTTCGTGACACAGTAGCTTCGCGTTGTCGTCCGCGTCGCCCTCGGCCTGCAGCGCAGCGCGGTAGCCGTCGAAGCGCGGGTCGCTCGACAGAAGCGTCTCGGGCGCGGGCTTTACGTGCTCGCGCATGTACTCGAAGAGTGACGAGAGCCCCGTGGACTGAAGCTTTTCCATCAATCCCGCCGACCGCAGCGCGACGTGCTTGGTGTCGTAGATGGCAGGGAACAACTCCACTAGCTCCTGCTTGAACTCGGCGAGCGTCGACGGCAGCGGCTTGTAGAACTGGTTGAACACGTACACGAAGTCGAGCAGCGCGTTGTGGCCGATCACGGGCTTCTTACTCTTGCTGAGCACGTCGATGACGCGCGAAAAGCCGATCGCTTGGTCCAGTTCGTCTTTCATCTGCGAGTTTGTATTTTACGGGAGCGACAACACAATTAGAAAATTCGAATCCGACAGAGACGCTAGCGACGCAATGCGCGAACATACCGCCTGCACTTTGGCCGTGATGAGCTCCTGCTTGATCTTTTGCGAGACGAACGACACCTCGACGCCGCCCGAGGCCACGGCCTCCGAGTACAAGTAGCTCGCCTTCTCGCGCACGGTCTCGTGGACGATCATGCTGAAGTACGAGTTGCGCGTCGGGATCACGAGCTTCGAGCCCTTCTTCGCGCTGTCAGCGAGCCACGCGTCCAATTGCGCCGCCACGTCTGCTTGGAACTCCTGTGTGCACAAACGACGCAAAGAGCGCAATGGTCAGCAACAAACAACAACAACAGGAACATGGAGGCGTTTAAGAAGGATGAACGTACGTTGCCTTCCTCTGACAGACTCAGGTTGCCCTTGGCGGGCTTGTGCAACATCTCGATGCGCTTCTCGAGCCGCTTCTTGAGGCCTTTCGTGCGCGCCAAGTTGAGGAACGGGATGCCGTCGGCGATGAACTTGTTGAAGTCGAAGCCGTGCTCCGAGAGGAACTGCAGACTCGACGCCTGGCACAGGAACCGGTGGTCCATCTGGCTGTACGGGCGCGGGAAGATGTAGAAGTTCCACGTGCGGATCTGGAACTGCTCGTCGTCGTCGACGTGCACGGTCGAGAGCCCGAACTGCGTGACGAGGAAGCTCTCGCCGGCGGCCTTGACCTTCTGGTACCGCTCTTCCAGCGTGTCTGAACGCAGCAACAGCAACAGCGGCTACTGTGAGCACGCGGCATTCGTCCGACAAGCAAAACAAGAGAGAGAGAGGGAGAGAGAGGGGAGTACTGCGCGGACGCACCTAGGAAGCGCTCTTTCTTGTCCTCGTTCGGGGACAATCCCGTGAACTCGGTGTCGATCGCGACAAAGCGGCACGTCGGGAGCTCAATGTCCTTCTTCAGGTCGGCGAAGCACGCCTCAAAGTTGTGGCGCGTGACGTTCATGGTGCCGAGCGATGAGGACGTGGACGACGCGTCGACCGAGAGCGCGGCGAAGGCGCGCAGCAGAGTGGGGGCGGGGGGCGAAGCGCGAATTCGCGGCTGCAGGCGCTGCCGACTGCGGCGCAACATCGACGGGCGGATCAATCTGCTCCACGCAATCGCGAGGAGATCAGATTGACGTTGGCGGACATCGGCCCATCCATACCGTCACGTCGATTTAAAGTCTCACACCTTAACTCCGGCTCGTATCTTGGCTTTTGTATGCTGGTTATCAACATAGAGTGGCCCACCTGAACTACATGCCAAAAGTCAGGTTCGATTGAATGTAGACCACACTAATGTATAGTTGTGCCTTTGCAAATCGATATGCATTTCACGTGTTATC